>SJYC01077847.1:0-41751 GCA_006408675.1 Madoqua kirkii | reverse complement strand
TGAACAGCACTCCTGATTACCGTGACTGTGCAAACCGTGTCGCTGCAAAGCCCTGTAGTTGGACGAGGATCCTGTTTTGTCTTCTGCTGGACGCAGCCACATCTTTGGTACCTCTCAATGGAGAATACTGCTAGCTTCAAGGCTGAACAATTTTTTTTCTTTTCTTTATAGTCCAGTCTTTAATCATATCGGCTAAGCTAGCAACTCTTTCCTATTCTATACGCGACCTCACTCACCAGAGCCACTGGTCCTGCTGTTCAAATCATTACTTTACACTCTCTCTGGCCATCATCTGAAATGTCCTTTTACAGTTAGTGTCTTTGGCTTCAGCCCAACAAGGAAAGAATTCATCTCCTGCCAGGTCCAAGCCTGAGTTTATTTGCTTCCAAACACATTTTAAGGATTCACATAACCCTAGTACTAAAATAAAATGAAAGAGGGCACAAAAAATTAAATATTTGCAGTTCAAACAGGATTACATTCTCATGTAATTTCCTAAGAATGTATGTGGGATGTAAAATTTTTGTGACCTTATATCATTCAAAATGTCGGGGTCAGATTTAGTCAGTAGTTTTTCTGGGTATATGAATTTCAGCTGAAAATAATTTTACCTTAAACATTTGAAGCTATGGTGACTTTTCTTTCTAGGATCCAAAGTGGTTGATAAGTCCTGTTACTTGAGTCTCTCTTGTCCTTTTAAAGCTCATTTACTACTTAAAAATATCCACTTATTTCCAAGAAACTCTAGGTGAAAACTATGGTATGCTTGCTATTTTGGACTGAAAATATTTAAGTTTTTGTTGTCTGTTACGTTTTTTTCTCGATACTAGACCTGTGAGTAACTACTAGAGTGTGCTAGGAAGCAGACAGCAAATTCTAGGTTTGGGACTGATGGAAAAGTTCTACCTTGTTGAGCCGAAGCAAAAAGTACAAACTGAATTTGTTTTCTGCTTTCCTTTGCCAGATATCAGTCTTTGGTTTCCATCATGGATTGGGCTTTACCTCCTCTTTAGATGTTGATAGTCTCTATAGGTTTAGGTTAAAACTCATTTATCCACTTAGTCACCTGGCAAACCCTGAACTCCTACAGGCTAGCCCTGTATCCCACTGGCTCCGCTGCGCCAGGGCTGTGTTTAAACACAGGGATGCACAGCTGATCTACATATGTAATATAATGGGTACTGACATCTTTAGTTTCTGTAAATGAATGTGTCTGCTTGTTCTTTACTCAGATTTGAATTCATTCATGATTGCTCCTTCCAAAGAACCTACTGTAAAAACATCAGTGAGTAGGTAGTGGTAGAGTGTTAGTTGTGCAATTGTGTCCTAAGCTCTTTGCAACCCCATGGACTGTATCCTGCCAGGCTCCTCTGTCCATGGAATTCTCCAGACAAGAATACTGAAGTGGGTAGCCATTCCCTTCTCCACGGGATCTTTCCAACCCAAGGATTGAACCCAGGTCTCCTGCACTGTCTTTACTGTCTGAGCCACCAGGGAAACCCTAATCAGAGAGTAAGACTGTGCTAAATATTCCTTGTGTGAGAAAGTAAACTCTTGAGAGCAAACAAATGAAAATTTATATCAGACTTTTATTTTTCAGTGATAACTCTCATCTCTGTTTCCACTGATTTTATTTAACTCTTCCTTTTTCTTATTTAGCATTTGGTCTAATTTACTCTATTTTCTTTCTTCCATTATATTTTTTCTTCTGTTAATAATGGAAAGCAATTAAGCTTTGCTCAAAGCTTCTATCCACAAACTTGCATACCTATGTCCAGCATGGTGTCAAGACAAGGGAGCTTGTGAATGATGAGAATTTCCTTTTAAAAATAAATTAGAATATTTTTCTCAGCTATAAATGTTATTCTTAAGAGTTCTTGTAAATGACATGCTTTCCACCATATCATGGTTGATAGAATTTTTGTGTTGCTGACCTCTTGATGAAAAGTGATACTAAAAGTGGTAGCAAAGCATTTGTTTTCTTATGTAGAAAATATGAATAAATGGGATGGGCTACATGGTTTCTAGGATCCCTTTAAGTAATAAAATTCTGTAATCCTGTGAATTAGTTAACTAAGTTCATTTCCATAGAGTAATAACACTCATTCATTCACAAGTACATTTGTTGAAAACTTACTTCAATATTAAAAATTGAGAACTTGCAAAGCAATTTACACATGTCATCTCATTTAGTATTCTTAAAAAAAATCCATGAGTTCATAGTGATACTTATTATTGTCTAAACTTATGTATAGGAAGAGTGATTCAGATGTTTAGGTTAAGATCATCAACAGAAATTGTATTACAGAAATCCTTTTGCCCAATACCTATTGACTCGAGCAAACAAAAATCAAAACAAATAAAAATAGATACAATTCACCACAACATCTAAACAAGGTAAAGCGAATAATTAAATGCAATAAACTTCACACTGGTAACTTTGAAAAGCAACAGAAAACACTGTTGGGATATAGAGGGGATATCTGGAAGTCCAGAAGCTGGACTTCTCTTTCCCAATCCACCAGAAAGCAGAGCCTGAAATTACTCACTAATCCCAAACATCTGGAAGGAAACATATTGAATGAGTAGCATTAACCTTTCCTTTGAGAACCAAGAAAAGGACACTGGGCCAGGTGCGGGGTAGAGAGGAGTGAAGAGAGGAGGGTTCTGCGGAAGGTTAACTTTCTCTGATGATAGCAAAGCCTTCAGGACTGCATACTGGATTGGAGCAATAATATCAAAACAGAGAATATTTCCTCACAGGAAGAGCCAGTGCTCCAAATGGATGGAGTGAATCTGATTATGAGGCTATTTCTAGGAAGAAGGACTAGATCTCCGATATTGTAACCATGATGGAACATTGCCTTGGCTGAGCTCTCCCCGACCTGTCACTATTCCATTAGGTTACAGAAAGTGGGTAGAACAAAGAATACTCAATCTTCAAAATTCAGTTTCGAAGGGAAAACAAAACGTTCCCTGCTTTGGTGGGAAGAGAGTCAGGTGTCGCCTACGCTGTTTATCACAGGACATAAAGTGTCAGGACAGAGCCGCCCAGCAGAGCAGGGGGAGAAGAGGCGAGGCAGTGTTAGCGCACGGCACACAGCAAAACAGCAAGCAAACAGCGAGGCTAGAGCGCGCAAGAGCACCACTGCCGCCGGCACAGACGCGCGCCGGGGCAGAGCTGAGTGGCTCACACTCGCTGCGCTCTGTAGAGTGGTACTCATCGGAAGGTAAGAGGTCAAGGATGAGGTGACAGATTCACAGGATGAGACTAAGAGGGACAAAAGGAACATGTGGAGGCCTCTAAATAGCTTTCGTGGGATTAATGAGATAAATTAAGATCAGCAAAAGATGAACCACAACAGACTCCAGTTGAATTACACTGAGGGAAGTAAGTGTGAAGGGACATGACAGGCACATGAATGCAGAGGAGAGAGAGTGATGAAGGTCTTCACGGGAAGATGAAAGACATCGCTAGAGGGGAAAGATTTATTCAGAGATAGGTATGCATGTATGTATATATAGACATGATTCAGATATGTAACATAGCTTAATGTAATAAGAGCAGATCCTTTTGAATTGACCATACATGAAACCCTTTTTTTAGATGTTTACGCTTGTTGATTAATTTTTCACAATAAGGAGTATGAGGCCAGTTTCTGTTAGTATTGTCAATTTATAAGTGAGGAGATTAAGACATAGTTAAGTGATTTGCCCAAGGCCACACAATTAGTAAATAGAGGAGGACTGTGCTTCAGAAGCGGAGAAGGCGATGGCACCCCACTCCAGTGTTCTTGTCTGGAGAGTCCCAGTGATGGGGGAGCCTGGTGGGCTGCCGCCTCTGGGGTCGCACAGAGTCGGACACGACTGAAGCAACTTAGCAGCAGCAGCAGCAGCAATGCTTCAAAAGAGCAGAATTATGCTGTCTGCCTCTAAGTAGAAAAAAATTCCTGAAATAAATTAATAACTAAATTTGCTGTTCAAAATAGTGTTGCAAGCAATAGCAGTTTTTTTGGTTGACGTGGAGAAGGCGATGGCACCCCACTCCAGTACTCTTGCCTGGAAAATTCCTCGGATGGAGGAGCCTGGTGGGCTGCAGTCCATGGGGTCGCTAAGAGTCGGACACAACTGAGTGACTTCACTTTCACTTTTCCTTTCATGCATTGGAGAAGGAAATGGCAACCCACTCCAGTGTTCTTGCCTGGAGAATCCCAGGGACGGGGGAGCCTGGTGGGCTGTTGTCTCTGGGGTCGCAGAGTCAGACAAGACTGAAGTGACTTAGCGGCAGCAACAGCATTGGTTGACCAAAAAGTTCATTTGGGTTTTTGCATAAGATATTACAACCCAATACCTTCCCACCAGCAATGTATGAGGGTTTCCATTTCTCCACATCTCCCTCAACAATAATTATTGCTTGGGTTTTTTTGGATCATAGGATTCTACTTTATCTAGTTTTCTGTATATCTCTATATATCTGTGTAGAACAGAAAATAGAAATTATCAGATTGGGGGAGGAGGTTATTGCTTAGATGGTACAGAATTTCTCTTTAGGATGATAAAAAAAGTTATGGAAATGGATAGTGGTGATGGTTGCAAATATTGTGAATGTAATTAATGCCACTAAATTGTAGGATTAAAAATCATGAAAATAGCAAATTTGTATTAGACATTTTACCACATTAAAAAAAAAAAACAAAAACATTGTGTTCCAGGAAAATTTGGTACAGAATGCTGAATGCTGAGACATATCCAAGTTAAGCTATTAAACCTTAGGATAAAGAGAGAAATTACCCAGTTTTCCAGACACTAGAGTGTCCTTGACAGAGAAAAGGAAGAACAAAATCTGGCTGGCCTCAAGCTCTTTTGCAGCAGCTTTAGGTTTGGGGAGACAGTGAAATGTCAGATGGATTTAATGGAACGAAAGGGACTTCCCTTTTGATTTGGTGCTTAAGACTGCTGTTCCCCTGCAGGGAGCATGGTTTCAGTCCTTGGTTGGGGAACTAAGATCCCACATGCTGTGGGTCGCTGCTCCCCCAAATAAATAAGCAAATATTAAATTTCTGGAAACTGTCCACATGGAATTGTTTCCTCTTATCCTGAATGGTATGACTAAAATATATTATGGAAAGAATAGAAAGGAAGAAAGAAAGATAGAAAAGCCCAAGAGTATCATGGACTAGAGATCTAAGAAACAGTTGTCCTCAAGAATACATATACTCAATATACAATGGACTGTCACTTACCCGTTCAAAAAGAATGAGATAATGCCATCTGCAGCAACATGGATGGACCTAGAGAGTGTCATACTGAGTGAAGGTAGAGAAGGAGAAATATCTTATGACATCCCTTATGTGTGGAATCTAAAAAGAAATGGTACAAATGAACATACATACAAAACTGAACGAGGCTCATCAACTTAGAGAACAAGCTTATGGTGGCAGAGGGGGGTGGAATAGTTAGGGAGTTTGGGATGGACGTGTACACACTGTTATATTTAAAATGGATAACTGACAAGGACCTACTATATGGCACGTGGAACTCTATTCAACGTTATATTGCAGCCCGCCTGGGAGGAGAGCATGGGGGAGAATGGATACATGGCTGAGTCCCTTTGCTGTTCACCTGAAACTATCTCAACATTGTTAATCAGCTATACCCCAATACAGGATAAAAAGTTTAAAAAAGAAGAGTACATGTACTTGTTGATAAACATGGACCTAGAGTCTGTCATACAGAGTGAAAAGTCAGAAAGAGAGAAACAAAGATTGCGTATTAACACATATATGTGGAATCTGGAAAAATGGTGCAGATGAACCTTGTAGGGTAAGGGAATTAGAGAAGGCGAGGTTCAGGAAAAGAATGAGACCGGCACTTTCCAGGAACAGATTGCCGTTAATGAGGCGAGAAGGGAGAGCAGTCAGATGAATGAGCTGCTGCACTAACCCAAGAAAAAAGCAAGTATATATATGCTGCTGCTGCTGCTAAGTCGCTTCAGTCGTGTCAGACTCTGTGCGACCCCATAGATGGAAGCCCACCAGGCTCCCCCGGCCCTGGGATTCTCCAGGCAAGAACACTGGAGTGGGTTGCCATTTCCTTCTCCAATGCGGGGAAAGTGAAAAGTGAAAGTGAAGTCGCTCAGTTGTGCCAACTCTTAGCGACCCCATGCCTACCGGGCTTCTCCGTCCATGGGATTTTCCAGGCAAGATTACCAGAGTGGGGTGCCGTTGCCTTCTCCGTATATATATACACGCATATATGTGGAAATCTAGTGTCTTAAGAGGGCCTGGTCTTCTCCAAGGTTGTTTGGGTTCATTATCTCTTAAACAGCCTAGGCAAGGAATTCTCGAGATCTGCCAGAGACTGGGACCCGCTTGGGGCTGGGCATAATCAACTTTAATGTCCATTTTTTTCCTTCGGGTGAGAGAGTTCTTGTTTTGCATAGAATGGTAGGGAGAACCCGGAGGGGAATTTTAACTCCAGGCTATTTTGAGCCTGTGACTTTCCTTCAGACTTATTTTCAGCTCATCAGTAAAGACACAGATGAATAGACCGGCCGTGTGGGCATGGGGCAGGGGATGGGGGTGATGAACTGGGAGATGACTGATGCATGAGCACAGCCATGTGTAAAACAGATACAGACGTGGGAGCCTGCTGTGACATGTAGAGGGCTCCGCTCATGTTCTCTGCTGACCTAGATGGGCAGGATGGGGGTGAGGTGGGGTGGAGGCCAAGAGGGAGGGGGTACACACACACACACATAACTAATTCACTTTGTTATACAACATTGGACAGCAACAACACTCCAGTTAAAAAAAGAGTACATGTACTCAGAATAAGTATAACTTCCATGAGATCTTGAAAAAGTCCTGAGTCACAAAATCCAGCCAATTAAGAGGGAATAAAAATGAAAGATTCGTGAATGCGAAACTCATAGTGTAAGGATTGATGATGGGTAGTGATTTCATTTAAATATAGTGCTAACAATAAACAACTCGGGCAGTTACAGTTATAGATCAGGGTGTGAAGGTTATAAACCCAGGCAGCCACCAACAATTAATGCTGAGAGATTGAGAGCTAGGGAGAGGGAATTTGAGAGGAAGTGTGTGAGTGCTAATGCTGTCTTTCACAGCATGAAGTCATTAAATAGTGTCTAAAATTAAAATAAATAGTTAAAAAACAACATAATTACTCCAGACTCTTCATGATTTCTTCACAGTCTGTGTTTGTAACTTCAAAAGGATCATTTGGCAAAAAGCTTATGGTGGAGAAACATTTGACGGTCTACATTTCCTTCCATTTTGTTTAGTTACATTTTTCTTCTGTTAAATACAAGTAAAAATCAATATCACACATAAAACTTTTAAAATAGTACATGATGTTTTATTCCATATTTGATAGTATTTATTCTTTCCAAAGAGTCGGACACTACTGAGCGACTGAACTGAACTGAACTGATTCTTTCCTATTCTTCTGCCCATCCATCTGAGATCCATCCTTTTGTCTCTGCATATATCATAAGATGGCATTCCCAGGTGGCACTAGCAGTAAAGAACCTGCCTGCCAATGCAAGAGACGTAAGAGACACGAGTTCGATCTCTGGGTTGGGACAATTCCCTTGAGGAGAGCATGACAGCCCACTTCAGTATCCTTGCCTGGAGAATCCCATAGACAGAGGAGGCTGGCGGGCCACGGTCCAGGGGTCTCAAAGAGCTGGATGTGATGGAAGCAACTTAGCTTGCATGGATAACATTAGATATTTACAGTGATGTTAGCCATATGTTAATGATAGCTATTTATGGGCGATGAGACTAGGGACTATTTTTAATTTAGATATTTGTAATTTTTGGCACTTTTTGAATTCTTCAAAGTGAATTATGTATCATTTTCATAGTAACAATGATCTGTCAAGAGAAAAGTATTGTGTATTAATGTATATATGTGAAATCTAGAAAAATGGTATAGATAAAATTACTTTCAAAGCAGAAATAGACATAGAGAACAAATGTTTGGATACCAAGCTACCAACAAGGGGGTCAGGTGGGATGAATTGAGAGTTTGGGATTGACATATATATATATATACCACTATGTATAAGCTTCCCTGGTGGCTCAGGTGGTAAAGAATCTGCCTGCAGATCAAAATCTGCTGATTTCAATCCCAGTATCCAGAAGAGCCCCTGGAGGAGGGCATGGCTACCCACTCCAGTATTCTTGCCTGGAGAATTCCATGGACAGAGGAACCTGGCGGCCTGCAGTCCATGGGGCGACAAAGAGTCAGACATGACTGAGCGACTTTCACTTTCGTGTATAAAATAACTCATGAGGACTGGCTGTATAGCACAGGGCACTCCATCTAATGCTCTGTGGTGACCCAAATGGGAAGGAAGTCAAAAAAGAGAGACTTGTGCATAGGTATAACTGAGTCACTTTGCTGTGTAGCAGAAACTGACCCAGTGAGTGAAAAGGCAAGCAGGTATGTCAGGATGTTAACAGTGTGGATCATGGGTAGTGGAACAACGGATGTTTATTACAGGTTTCCCTGCTATCCAAAAGTAAAGCGTTCCTATGAGACATTTCCTAAGTTGAAATGGCACAAATCGAAGAAGCAATTTCCTTAGGACACATCTTGCTAATGGATACACAAAATAAATGTAGATAAAGCACAGATGCTCACAGACACAGTTCAACACTGTGGCCACATGATGCTGAGAAGCTCCCTCTAGTTCCCAGGGAAGGAGCTGGAGGTTCCTCTCTAACACATCCTGCAAAACAAATGCTGAACCTTATTTTTGCTTTTAGGTTTTTTTGTTTTTGTTTTTGTTTTTCCCAAGAGCAGAAATCCTCTTTGGGTTTCTTTCTATTGTTGAAAACAGATACTAATATAAGTCTTCCGTAAAAGTAAAGTGGTATAAAGCAAACTATTGAAAAGTTGGGGAGACCTGTATGTTACTCTTTGTCTCTCTATTTTCTCTATTAAGTTTCTTTATTAAATTCTTTGTAAGTTTCTCTATTTTCTGACACTTTAATTTACTAAGATGTTAAATAAATTAAAAAATGAAATGCTTGTCCTAGGTTAGATGATGCTTATCCTAGGTTAAATGTTAGAGCTGTGACTCAAGTCTTGATGCTGGGGGATGGGGAGAGATGAGCCAGGATGGCCCACGACCTGAGCAAAAGTAGGAAGCAGCATTGAGAAACTGCTCTGAAATTGATTTCTCCCCTGTGGGCAGGGGACCATAATCTAGTTGTCATGAATCTGAGGCCTAAATGTTTATGGAAACCCTGAAACCATGGACTGTGAGAGCTGGAAGGAATCTGGAAACCATCCTTATCCATCCTATATGTTTAACAGATGAGGGGCTACAAACCCCAGCTTCTGTTTCATCCAGACATAGGTTAGAACTGGGAAATGTTTTTGAGTCCATGTAGTGCAATCCTGAAGGTAAATTGGGCTTACTTAGCACTGTGTGTAATCTCTGCATGAACTTGGTCAGTCTCTAGGTTTTACCCAGTTCTGTGGAACCGCTCTGTCCCCAGGGGATGGATGCCTGATGCGGGTTCACGTAGCTCATGCTTTTCCTGTGTCTTTAACTGTGCCAAGTAGGTCTCCTTCTCCTCCCGCTCTCTACTGTGTTGATATAGAAGTTGAGTCTCAGCATGAAGGCAGGCGACCTGTACAGGGCCACTCAATATAGCTGTGAAAGTGAAAGCTACTCAGCCATGTTCGACTCTTCATGACCCCATGGTTTATGCAGTCCATGGAATTCTCCAGGCTGGGATACTGCAGTGGATAGCCTTTCCCTTCTCCAGGGGATCTTCCCCACCCAGGGACTGAGCCTAGGCCTCCTTTATTTGAGGGCATGGCTACCCACTCCAGTATTCTTGCCTGGAGAATTCCATGGACAGAGGAACCTGGCGGCCTGCAGTCCATGGGGCGACAAAGAGTCAGACATGACTGAGCGACTTTCACTTTCGTGTATAAAATAACTCATGAGGACTGGCTGTATAGCACAGGGCACTCCATCTAATGCTCTGTGGTGACCCAAATGGGAAGGAAGTCAAAAAAGAGAGACTTGTGCATAGGTATAACTGAGTCACTTTGCTGTGTAGCAGAAACTGACCCAGTGAGTGAAAAGGCAAGCAGGTATGTCAGGATGTTAACAGTGTGGATCATGGGTAGTGGAACAACGGATGTTTATTACAGGTTTCCCTGCTATCCAAAAGTAAAGCGTTCCTATGAGACATTTCCTAAGTTGAAATGGCACAAATCGAAGAAGCAATTTCCTTAGGACACATCTTGCTAATGGATACACAAAATAAATGTAGATAAAGCACAGATGCTCACAGACACAGTTCAACACTGTGGCCACATGATGCTGAGAAGCTCCCTCTAGTTCCCAGGGAAGGAGCTGGAGGTTCCTCTCTAACACATCCTGCAAAACAAATGCTGAACCTTATTTTTGCTTTTAGGTTTTTTTGTTTTTGTTTTTGTTTTTCCCAAGAGCAGAAATCCTCTTTGGGTTTCTTTCTATTGTTGAAAACAGATACTAATATAAGTCTTCCGTAAAAGTAAAGTGGTATAAAGCAAACTATTGAAAAGTTGGGGAGACCTGTATGTTACTCTTTGTCTCTCTATTTTCTCTATTAAGTTTCTTTATTAAATTCTTTGTAAGTTTCTCTATTTTCTGACACTTTAATTTACTAAGATGTTAAATAAATTAAAAAATGAAATGCTTGTCCTAGGTTAGATGATGCTTATCCTAGGTTAAATGTTAGAGCTGTGACTCAAGTCTTGATGCTGGGGGATGGGGAGAGATGAGCCAGGATGGCCCACGACCTGAGCAAAAGTAGGAAGCAGCATTGAGAAACTGCTCTGAAATCTGATTTCTCCCCTGTGGGCAGGGGACCATAATCTAGTTGTCATGAATCTGAGGCCTAAATGTTTATGGAAACCCTGAAACCATGGACTGTGAGAGCTGGAAGGAATCTGGAAACCATCCTTATCCATCCTATATGTTTAACAGATGAGGGGCTACAAACCCCAGCTTCTGTTTCATCCAGACATAGGTTAGAACTGGGAAATGTTTTTGAGTCCATGTAGTGCAATCCTGAAGGTAAATTGGGCTTACTTAGCACTGTGTGTAATCTCTGCATGAACTTGGTCAGTCTCTAGGTTTTACCCAGTTCTGTGGAACCGCTCTGTCCCCAGGGGATGGATGCCTGATGCGGGTTCACGTAGCTCATGCTTTTCCTGTGTCTTTAACTGTGCCAAGTAGGTCTCCTTCTCCTCCCGCTCTCTACTGTGTTGATATAGAAGTTGAGTCTCAGCATGAAGGCAGGCGACCTGTACAGGGCCACTCAATATAGCTGTGAAAGTGAAAGCTACTCAGCCATGTTCGACTCTTCATGACCCCATGGTTTATGCAGTCCATGGAATTCTCCAGGCTGGGATACTGCAGTGGATAGCCTTTCCCTTCTCCAGGGGATCTTCCCCACCCAGGGACTGAGCCTAGGCCTCCTTTATTGCAGGTGGATTCTTTACCAGCTGAGCCCCAAGGGAAGCCCAAGAATACCAGAGTGGGTAGCCTATCCCTTCTCCAGCAGATCTTCCTGACCTAGGAATCAAACCAGGGTCTCCTGCATTGCAGGTAGATTCTTTACTGACTGAGCTATCAGAGAAGCCAAATATAGTTCTAAAGAGTTGAATAATACCCTGTTATATCCAAGTTCTAACTCCCTGAACCTGTGAATGTGACCTAATTTGGAAAACAAGATCTTTGCAGATTTAGTCAAGGATCTCAAGGAGAGCTCATTCTGGATTTAGGGTGGGCTCGAAGACCAAATATAGGTGTTTGTGTTCAAGAAAGACAGAGATTTGAAACACAGGGACAGAGGAGAAGGCCACCTGAGGATGGAGACAGAGGCAAGAGTGAGGCGGACGGCAGAAACTGGAGGAGGCGAGGATTCTCCCCAGAGCCTCAGGAGAACCCAGCCCCACAGTCTCACCGTGGCTTCTGCCCTCCGAAACTGTGCGAGAGTAAATTTCTGCCATCTGAGGCCACCGGGTTTGTGGTGATTTGTTATGACAGCCCTAGGAAGCTCATGTGTGTGCGTGCCTGCTCAGTTGCTCAGTTGTGTCCCACTCTTTGCAACCCCTTGGACTGTAGCCCACCAGGCTCCTCTGTCCATGGGATTTCCCAGGCAAGAATACTGGAGTGGGTTGCCATTTCCTTCTCCAGGGGATCTTCCCGACCCAGGGGTTGAACCCTCTTGTATCTCCTACATCGGCAGGTGGATTCTTTACCACTGCACCGCCTGGGAAGCCCAGGAAACTCATATACGTGGTAGGTAAGAGCCAGTCTTGGCCCATGTATATTGTCTTTGCTTTTGGCTCTGGATCCTAATATATCATTTTTGGTCAAAATGGAAAAAGCAGATATAGCTTACTTGGTGTAGATGGTGAAAGAAAAACTCAACATCTTGAGACGTGGATGAAGAATTGGAGCCACATGTTTGGAGTGAAACAAAGGGCACTTGGAGATCACAAGGCTCAGCAACTCTACTCTGAATGGTCAGAGTCCAGGGTGAAAATAAACGCTATGGTCCTTTGGGAATCCAGCCTCTTGCAGCTTCCCACGAAAATCCCCCTGAGGACAGCAACAAGGCTGAGGCCATAGCAACTAAGACAGGTAACCTTTGGACAGAATCTGGGAGAAATGTCCCTCAGCCCTTAAGCTGATTGAAGTGGTCGAGATAAACATTAGATCAGCCAGCTATTCTGTGCCCCCAACAGAAGTAATTCTGGCTTTAATTCTTCCTTGTTCCTCTCATAGAAGGGATGTCTGACCTGAAATGGGACAAATATCCGTTTGTGGCAAGAACACAGCTTTCTAAAGCGCTCAGAATTCTATTGTTTTCCTCCTACCCTTTCTTTTTACATCTTGCTGGAGGCTGAAACTCACGAATACAACAGGGCAAAAATTAGCTGGAAAATTGTGGCAGAACATTGCATCTTGGACGGTGTAGTTTCCACAAGTAGAGTGCTATAGGTGGGTTGGGAGGAAAGCTTCTGTGCATGGTGGTTTTTCATGTACACCATCTGTTCATAGTGTCAGAGAACCAGACAGCAAGCAGAGGAGATGATCCAACCACCAGCCTTCTGAATTGAATTGTAGTTAATAAAAATACCTGACGTCTACTGAGAGCTTAGTATTTGCTGTAGAAGAAGTGTTAGCTGCTCAGTCATGTCCGACTCTTTGCGACCCCATGGACTGTAGCCTGCCAGGCTCCTCTGCCCATGGAATTCTTCATGCAAGAATACTAGAGTGGTTCGCCATTCCCTTCTCTAGAGGATCCTCCTGACCCAGCAATCAAACCTGTGTCTCCTGCATGGCAAGGCAGGTTCTTTACCATGTTTGCTCAGTATCTTCTAAGTCAGGGATCCATAGACTTCACAGGCTGCCTCTATGGCATATCCCTTCTGGGCTGCCTCTGCCCCCTGTTTTTGTGAAGTTTTATTGGAACATTGCCTCATTTATTTATCTATTTTTATGACTGCCACTATGCTCCAAAAGTAGAGTTGAGTGTTTGTGGCAATGATTGTATAGCCTCCAAAGCCTCAAATATTGATTACCTGGCCCTTTATGAGAAGAGTTTTTCAGCCTCTTTTCTGAGCCATTGCATATATTAACTCAGTTAATCCTCATGGTGATCCTAGAAGGCTGGGATTTTTATTAGACCCGTTTTGCAGATTGGGAAACAAATACAAGGAAAGTCTAAGTAATTTGCCCGACAGTGCACTTTAGGAAATGACAGGGCTGGAATTTGACTGCAGGCCATCTGACTCCTGCATCTGGATTGCCTGTGGTGCTCCCAAGTACAAACCTACGGGATGAAATAATCTTCTGTATGTTAGGATTCTGGGTGTGAGTTGTGCCTGTCTCCCTGCTTTGCAGGTGTGTACAGAAGAAGAGGATCTTACACATGAGAGGGCAGCTTGTTCTCCTTGTTCTGTTAGCAAAGTATAAGAGCATGGAGGTGATTAGAAGTGAATAGGTTGAGATTCAAGCAAGTTGGTTACAGCCCTGTCATCTATGCTATAAAAATGATGCAGTATCAGAAATACATGGGCTCAGAATATATACCATTCAGAGAGCCTTTCTGCAGAAATTATCACTGAACATTGGAGTATCGAAAGATGAACCCCAAATCAGGAACTCAAAATGAAGAAATCATGAGATAAAGGCTGGTGAGCATCCCTGGGAGAGGCATTCACTGAAGCCTATTCAGCTTGTCCCAAAGCCCTGGAGGAGGATTACCATCTCAGTGAATTCTCTCTGATGAAGCACCCTGGCTGCCTTGCTCACAGCTGGATTCCCAGGGCCTCCTCCAGTGCCCGGCACTGAACAGGTGTGCGGTGTACATTTGTCCTGGAACAAAGTTGCAACATAATGAGCCAGCGGCCCTGTGGAAGGAAGGCTTGTGCCTTCCCCAGTGGTAGCTGCGGTGCAAAAAAAAAAAAAAAGTCTACTGTAAACTGTAATCCCTCATTAAGCCTCTTCTTCGGGAAAGGTTTACAAACCACAGTCACAAGCCCAATTAAATGCCACAACTGCGTAGAAAGCACCAACCCATGCCAGGAAATGAGGCTGCTAGGAAATACTGCAAGATGTTGGTGGTGCTGTCTTTCTATGGTGGGCGATTTTCTCCCCTACATTCTACTTTTCTATTGTTCCGCACCCCCCCACTCCCGGGTTTTACTTTAAAATGAAAGACAGTGAGTGCTACACCACATCTCCAAGTTTGGTGTTTAGTTGTCTCTACCGGAATTCTCCTACATGATACCTGAGACATGTCTTTGGGTTTCGAGCATCGTAGAGATTTAGAATCTTGTTATGGACTGAAACTTACCTCCCTCCCCAAATTCATATACTGAAGTCCTGCTGCTGCTGCTGCTGCTAAGTCGCTTCAGTCATGTCTTACTCTGTGCGACCCCATAGACAGCAGCCCACCAGGCTCTCCCATCCCTGGGATACTCCAGGCAAGAATACTGGAGTAGGCTGCCATTTCCTTCTCCAGTGCATGAAAGTGAAAAGTCAAAGTGAAATTGCTACCCCCCTCAACTCTGTACCTCAGAATGGGACCTTATTTGTAAACAGAAATACTGCAGATATAAGGCCTGCAACTCCAATAAGGCTGGTGTCTTTATAAAAAGGGGAAATTTGAAGGCAGAGAGATGGGGTGAATTCAGTGTGAATTTGAAGGCAGAGATTGGGGTGATGCTTCTACAAGCCAGAAAATGCTTAAGACTGCCTGCCTCCCAGCAGAAGCTGGGAGAGAGATGTGGGACAGATTCTCCAGGGACAGATTCTTCTCCCTTGGGAAGGACCAGCCCTGCTGACATCTTGACCTCAGACTCCTAGGTTTCAGGACTGGGAGACAAAGCGTTTCCACTGTTTCATCAAAGTGAATTGCTACCCCCCTCAACTCTGTACCTCAGAATGGGACCTTATTTGTAAACAGAAATACTGCAGATATAAGGCCTGCAACTCCAATAAGGCTGGTGTCTTTATAAAAAGGGGAAATTTGAAGGCAGAGAGATGGGGTGAATTCAGTGTGAATTTGAAGGCAGAGATTGGGGTGATGCTTCTACAAGCCAGAAAATGCTTAAGACTGCCTGCCTCCCAGCAGAAGCTGGGAGAGAGATGTGGGACAGATTCTCCAGGGACAGATTCTTCTCCCTTGGGAAGGACCAGCCCTGCTGACATCTTGACCTCAGACTCCTAGGTTTCAGGACTGGGAGACAAAGCGTTTCCACTGTTTCAGCCACTCAAGTGTGTGGTCCTCCGTTACAGCAGCTGCAGAAAAGTAACACAGAGCCCGTCGCCTGCCTGGTGGCTTTCAGCCCTAGGCCTTCTTCACCTGGTCCTGCTCTGTCTTTCTGTCCATGTCTGGGTGGAGCTGGCAGGGGCTTTTCGGTGGTCTGGAATGTGGAGACCCCTGAATTGGATGGGGGAGGAAACAGGAAAAGGGAGGTAACCAAGGGAGAGGTGGGTATTTGCCTCGCGGTCAAGGAGCCCAGAGTGGATTTTGGTAGAAAAAGTGAGGCAAGGGAAGGAGGCTGGGGATGGATATTAGGCAAAGGTCAGATGGAAGTAGGACGTCAGATTTGCAATTAGCAAATTGAGGAGTAGAGGAAGAGAGTGGAAGAAGGAGTAGTTTGGGATGAAGGTGTGAAGAATGTCAGAGGGACTTGATGTCATAGCCCCGGTTGTGAGCCAGGGGGACATTCTAGTGGCTTCACAGATACACGTAAGACTGGGGTACCCTCTGCATCTATTTCTGTGAGTTAGCATTTCCCTCTAGGTATCCCCTTCCTGCCCTCTGATGTGTAGAGCCCATGCTTGCCTTCCATGGTGATGAAAGTCCCTGCCCCCTCCCTAACCTGGCCCACAAACTATGCTCAGAGGCATTCCTGGGAGTGCGAATTGGGAAGGCAGTTTCATGCAGGGTAGTATAGGGCGATGGTCAGGAGCACAGGCTCTGACCCCGTGTTACAGTGTTGTGACCCCAGGGGGCCTGTCTGTTCATGGGAAATGCAGGGACCATCCAGTGGACAGTAGCTGGCCTAATCTCCTGGCTTACCTTGTTCCACCCAAACAGGCTGGGTCCCTGGGAGCCTGATTACACACAAAAAAATGGTTCTCAAACTTGAGCATGCATCCATATCACCTGGAAAGCTTGTTAAAGCATAGTGACTGGGCCACACTCCAGAATTTCTGATGCAATAGGTCAGGAATTTATTTTTCTATCAAGTTCCCAAGTGATACTGATGTAGCTAGTTTGGGGGCCACATTTGGAGAACCAGTGGGAAAGGAAAAATGTTCCTTGGGGTAAACTGGGGAGAGTCATGGCTTCCTGGTGCCTTCTGGAGTCATCATGTGGATGGGAAGTGAGTCTGGAACGTACCTGATCTTGCTTGTAGGTAGGGCCAACTGTCTTACCCTCTGCTGTAGTCAGATATCCACAGGAGGGCTTGGGGATGCTGCTGCTGCCGCCCATCTCCGTGACAACTAACATTTACATAAGATCTTAAGATGTATTAAGCTCAGTTGGTAAAGAATCTGCCTACCATACAGGAGACCTGGGTTCAATTCCTTGGTCGGGAAGGTCCCCTGGAGAAGGAAATGGCAACCCACTCCAATATTCTTGCCTGCAGAATCCTATGGACAGAGGAGCCTGGCAGGCTATAGTCCATGGGGTCGCAAGAGTCAGACACGACTTAGCAACTAAACCAAACCACCACCATTCCAAGTACTTACTGTATATAAACACATTTAATTCTCATAACAAATCTGTGAGACAGGTTCTCCTATTACTATCATTATTTTCACATCACAGTTGAAGAAACTGTGGCTCAGAGAGGTTTAGTAACTTGCCCAGGGTCACACAGCTGGTAGCTGACAGAGCTGGGATTTGATTGGGCAGTCTGAATCCAGATCCTACCTTACTCCGCTGTTCTTGCAGGAGAGAGAGAGGGCAAGAAATGACCCTAGTGATGTTGGCCATTTCACTTGGCCTCTCTTTGCCCTCATTCTCACCTCAAAAAAGGAAATAGCTTTTCCTATCTTAGATGAAAGATATGCCTTTGCATTTTAAAAACAAAAGCTGTCAGGATTAATTGGATAACAGCTGTCAAATTCTTGTAGCTCCTTAGAGGATGGTAAAAGAGGAGGAATAATTATTGTGCTATTTTCTGTGCAGACCCTAGTACATTTGGGGGAGTCAATAAGTGTCTAATGATATTCTTGGTAATTAGCAATGATTGAAGGGGGCTGCTCATATCAGCAGAGAGGCCTCGCAGAGGCTGGCCTGTGGAGCGAGCCTCAGTGTCTGATGGTCAGTGGTCAGAGCCCTCCTGTCCCTAAACGAGATGCACAGGGTGAGGCCCTGGAGGAGGGCGCCTTCTCCAGAAGGTTAGCATGCTTCCCAGTCCAGTACAGAGAGAGGGAGCAAGACTGCTGGCCCACCTACCCAAGGTTATGGACCCCTTGCTCGTCAGGGTTCAGTCCAGCAGTTCTCAAAGTGTGGCCCCCACATCCACTATATCAACGTCACTTAGCAACTTTTCAGAATTCTCGGGCTTCATCCCAAAACTGGGGGTGAAACCCAGCAGTCTTTGAACAAACTCTCCAGGTGATTATGATTCACATGCTTCACTGTGGGGACCACTGTTTCAGAGGAAAATAGCACTGACCTTGGAGCCAGACAGTCCTAAGACTGAACCCTGATGTGTCACCTTCTGGCTCTGTGACTTTGGACGAGGCACAGTGCCCCTCTGATAAGTTCCTTATCTATACGGTAAGGTTGAGAGGTTCAAGAGGCGGTCTACAGGGTACCTGCTCTGTATCTACAGTTCTTTCTGGCTCCGTTACGATCTAGAGAC
Organism: Madoqua kirkii; assembly: GCA_006408675.1. NCBI lineage: Eukaryota > Metazoa > Chordata > Mammalia > Artiodactyla > Bovidae > Madoqua > Madoqua kirkii. The sequence goes on along the minus strand of SJYC01077847.1, from coordinate 23,307 downwards.
TGTCTTGGTTTTTGGCTTTGAAGGAGGCTATCTGGTCCACTGGAAACATGCTTTCTGTTCCCTGTTCACCTGACATCTCTCTAACCATGGAGCTCAGCGTGGAGTTTCTTTGCTCCAGCAAGTTGTCGTTTTCTTTGTTTGTACATCTCCTCCCCCAGTCAAGTCCAGGCTATATCTCTCTCCATATGCACACCCTGTCACAGAACCTCCCAGGTCCCCATAACTGCCTTTTGCTCGGCATAATCTCCACGAGGGCAAAGATGGTCCTGCTCACTGCTGCTGCTTTAGAATGTCAGACCCATGGCAAGTATGCAGGTAATACTTGAGGTTAGAACTGAATGTCATTCCATTTACAAAATGCTGGGCTCCAGGGCATTTGGGAAGGAAACAGGTCGAGGAATTAGCCTTCACGAGAAGGGAGAAACTTCTTTCTTCATGGAGAAACTCAAGCAGAGAGGTACTAGATGACCCAGGCATGCAGTGGTCAGGAAAAAAGTGGAGAAGGTGAGCCCTGGTGGCTAAGGATTTAGGGGAGGTTGTTGTGGAATCGGGGTGCAGACAACCTGCAGCAAGTCTCTGCAGGACCAAAGACCCATGTGATACCAGCATTACACAGTGTAATACCCTCACCCCATCCAACCACAGTCTGGTTTGCTGACCAAGAACAAAATAACGTGAAGACACCTAGCCAACATTAATGGTGAAGTCCATCCCAGCATCTCTAGGGCAGGCATTTTGCAAAGCTCAGGTGACCTCTTGACTTATGTACATATTTATCTGTTTATTATGGACAGGATTATGGACCTTTTTGTAGTAGAGGTGGATCCTCTCCCCAGGAAAAGAAGCACAAAAACACAAACCTTCCCCAGAATTTACCTTGACACTCCATGGATACGTGATCAGGTTGCTTTCAGAATCACAATCAGATGTTGTGGGGGCAATACAAGTGTCAGGTGAGGCAAAGTAGACTTTAATACATTACGTCTCTCCAAGTCCTGATATTTTAATACTTGGGAAATAATAGCAGTGACCCAGTTTAGTAATGTGAAGCCAAGGCAGCACTATTTTAACAGGGTTAGTCATCTCTTCATTTTGCATCCCCCCTTCCTCTTCCATTTGTGGCTTTTCCCATTGCAAAAATACGAAGAAATAATCTAGTATTTTCCATGGAGCATGGCAAACATGCTATATATAAAAATACCGTTGAACATTCTCCGAGTGTAATTGGAGCATAAATGTAACTAATCAAAATATTATCATGCCAACGGATGTGTGAAGAGTTTGGAGATTTAAAAAATATATATATTTTAGTTCCATGTCATTTCGATTTAGAGATTTAGAGCTGCAGAAGCAAAGGCCTCAGCCCAATGAATGTCAGGAACAATTTGGGGTCTGACAAGGTTCCCGGAAGCCCTGTTGTTCTCTTTACTCTTAATGTGACAGGAGCTTGACAACTGATTTTCAATTTTGTTCTTTCCTCCCACTCTTTGCCCTTCTTTCTACCTGCACCAGCTCCCCAGGGCAAGGCCAGCCAACTCAAGACAATGTATATCATTCCTTGCCAACAGATATAACACGCCTACTTGTGGTTTGGAGCCTAAGAGCTTATAGATGATTAGAACGTCCTCCTGGGCTTGAATCTTGGCCTTGTTGCCAGCTGTGTGCCCTCGGGAAAGTTACCTAACCTCTCTGTTCCTCAGTTTTCTCATTTGTAAGATAAGGATGATAATAGCAACCATTTCACAGAATGATATTAGAATTCAGTGAATGAAGAGAAATCAAATGTGATAATATGTGTTTGCTGTTGTTATTAATGAGCAAGTGTGCGAATACGAGAAAGGAATTCTTGTGGGAAAATGAAGATGACTTTCTCTTGGAACAAGATCCAAGGCAAAGAGTCTCATCTCCTTCACCCTCCTTCCATGAGGGGCTAGTTAGAAAGTCCAAGCCAGGAATACACATCGAGGAAACCAGAATTGAAAGAGACACATGTACCCCAATGTTCATCGCAGCACTGTTTATAATAGCCAGGACATGGAAGCAACCTAGATGTCCATCAGCAGACGAATGGATAAGAAACTGTGGTACATGTACACAATGGAATATTACTCAGCCATTAAAAAGAACACATCTGAATCAGTTCTAATGAGGTGGATTAAACTGGAGCCTATTATACAGAGTGAAATAAGCCAGAAAGAAAAACACCAATACAATATACCAATGTGCTATACAGCACATATATGGAATTTAGAAAGGTGGTAATGATAACCCTATTTGTGAGACAGCAGAAGAGACACAGATGTATAGAACAGTGTTTTGGACTCTGTGGGAGAAGGCGAGGGTGGGATGAATTGGGAGAATGGCATTGAAACATGTATATTACCATATGTGAAGCTAATCGCCAGTCCACTTTCGATGCATGAGACAGGGTGTTCGGGGCTGGGGCACTGGGATGACCCAGAGGGATGGGGTGGGGAGGGAGGTGGGGGGGGCGGTTCAGGATGGGGAATACATGTACCGCCGTGGTGGATTCATGTCAATATATGGCAAAACCACTAGAATATTATAAAGTAATTAGCTTCCAATTAAAATAAATAAATTTTTTATATATATGAAAAAGAAAATCCAAGCCAGTCCTGGTTCCTTCCACACCACTAAGTGGTCATGTGACTGGAGCTCCTTGACCTCTCTGCTTGGAGGGACTTCAGAAGCTCTAGCTGCACGCCTGTTTTCCAGGTGAAGAAATGGAGAGAGAATCCCTCATTCACAGAGGCACCTGTGACGAAGATGGGTGCACCGGAAGGGCGGGAGTCTGAATGGAGAGTGCCATTTCCTGCCATCAGTCCTGTCTTGACTTTGCTCAGAGTCCTGCTAATCCCGCATCAGAGAGCAACTCAGACAAACCCTTAGATTTCATCATTTATGTCGCCGACGTCTCATTCTATCCTGTGTTGGGTTTCATTGATTTTCCAACAAGCATGCTGATTTTTCTCCTGGGATGTTTGAGATGCTGCTGCTGCAATACTGAGGGAGGCGAGTTATGTAGTCACAGATGGGAGGAACTTGGTGTGCCCTGTGATGTTTATCTGCTTCTGGTTTCGTCATATGATTATCGTTAATGTCGTGAGAAGGCTTTGCTTGAATTTGATTTGGGGAGCAAAGGGGGTGAGAAGACGTGAAGGGGTTCAGGTTCTGTTCTGCATTGTCTCCATCCCTCCTTCTCCATTGTCCTCCTCCCCTCCCCTCCCACCTGGCTCAGTGCTCTTTTGCTCACCTGAACTGCGTTTCTCTGGCATCACCACCTCCCTTTCGCCTCCCTCCTCCCCCTCTGCATCTCTGTGTGTCTCCTCTCCTCATCTTCCTTGTCTGTTGCCGCTGCTGCTGAGTCGCTTCAGTCGTGTCCGACTCTGAGCGACCCCACAGACGGCAGCGCGCCAGGCTCCCCCAGCCCTTGGATTCTCCAGGCAGGAACACTGGAGCGGGTGCCACTTCCTTCTCCTTGTCTACTCCTCTCACTTACCCTCCTCTCCTTATTTCCCCCATGCTTTCTCCTTCCCTTCTCTTTTCTCTCTCCCTCTTTCCCTCACTTTTCATCTTTCTCTCAGGGATGGGGAAGGAGTGCAGGCACCCACGTAGGTACCAGGTCTTGGGGGGAATGGTTCATGCCGAGAGCCTCCTTCCAGCAGCACCTTCAAATCCAATCACCTGAGTTTAATTCCATTTTTCAGCTACATTATCCACCCCTACATGGATTTTCAGATAGCTGTTTCCTGGAGAATTGCCTTAACCCATTTGCATATGAAATGCTTAAACCTCAACTTATTGGTCTGAATGAATGATTACAGAAATAGTTATTACTTGTTCACACAAACTGACTCTGAAAAAAAAAAAAACGTTCACAAGTGTTCTGTGCCTTTGAAACTTCAGGATGTATTTTCTTTGTTCTAAATAGATATTATGTATCCATTAAGCTGTAATTAATCCCCCTCCCGCCCTGATTGTCTGTTGTATTAGAAAGGAAGCACATTTCTTTCCTTTTTTTTTTGACGCATGATAATTAGAAAGCTTTCATTGACAGTATGAATAATGTCAAATGTGTTTGTTACCCTGGCTATTGGTAGATCCTTATGTTTATGATTGACTTAATGATGTTTAGTTTTCATGATACTTCTGGTAGAATTCTGTTTCTCTTCCCCATATATTTTCTTACTTTATGGTACGCTGTGTCTTTTGACATTTTTGTGTCCCCTGCCCTTTTATTGTGATCAGACAGCCAAACTTCATCATCCTGGGTTTTTAAATTAGCCTGTGTCCAGGAGAGCTATGAGAGAGCCATGGGTAGGGTCAGCAATGCAGGAATAACCGTTCTCTAGGCTTCAGTGAAAACAAAGAGAGAAGTGTATTTAAATACTCTAGTGAAGGACCATGGCAGGGCCAAGCAGTGTGGATTTCAGAAATAGCATCACTTGAGCAAAGACCCAGATGCAGAGAAGTCTGGAGTGTATGTTTGTTTCCCATTGCTGCTGTAACAGCAATTTCTGGTGGTCCAAAGTCCTAAATGGGTTTCACTGGGATAAAACTGAGGTGTCTGGAGGGCTGAGTTTCTTTCTGGAGGCTCTGGGGGTGGGAGAAGCTTTTCTTGCCTCCAGTCTCTAGAGGCCACTGCCATTTCTTGCTCTCTGGCTTCTTCCTCCAAAGCCAGCAGTGAAGCCTCTTCACTTCCCTCTCCGATTCTGCCTCTTCCTCCTTTCTCATCCAGAATAGTCCTATCGCAGGGTCATCTGATCAGCAATTACATCTGTAATTACATCTGTAACCTTGGGCATATAAGGTAGCATATTCACAGGCTCCAAAAATAGAAATGATGCTAAAGCTGAAACTCCAGTACTTTGGCCACCTCATGCGAAGAGTTGACTCATTGGAAAAGACTCTAATGCTGGGAGGGATTGGGGGCAGGAGGAGAAAGGGATGACAGAGGATGAGATGGCTGGACGGTGTCACTGACGCAATGGACGTGAGTCTGAGTGAACTCTGGGAGTTGGTGATGGACAGGGAGGCCTGGCGTGCTGCGATTCATGGGGTCGCAAAGAGCCGGACACGACTGAGCGACTGAACTGAACAATAGGACAGTCCTTCTCTAGATACTTTATAAATTGCTTCATTTACTTGTCCTGACTACTGAGTAAGATGTATCTTTGTGGAATACAAAAAGGGAAACTGAGGCTCATAGAGTTTAGGCGATTCATCTGAGACCATCCAGGCAAAAGAGGGGAGCTGGGCTTCCAGTCCAGACCAGGGGAGTGCACGGCTTCTCTGTGAGTGCCCTGCAGGATCCCCTGTACCTGGGGTTGGAGGCTCAACAGGAGGGACTGAACTGCATTTCAGAGCTGGGGCAGTGCGTGCCCTGTGTGTGCATACTTTTCCTGAAAGACACCTGGCACTGGGATGCTTAAGAACCCTGCCTCCAGGACTTCCTGGTGGCCCACGGGCTAGGACTCTGCACTTCCACTGCAGCGGGTGTGGCTTTGATCCCTGATCAGAAACTAAGATCTCACATGCCAGGCGGCCAGGGAAAAAAAAAAAGCTCTGCCTCTTGAAGGCAGCATTTCCCTTCCCCTGCCCTGCCCCCGGCCCAGGGTCTTAAGTAACTCTTTGTGGAACTAGTGCTGTGCCCATGGAACTCAAGCGTGGTGGGCAGATTTGTTCATGGTTCAAACTGAAGCAGGAGTCAGGAAAACTGACCCAGAGGCTTCACTGTCTTGTGTGACCTTAAGCAAGTCCCTTCCCTGCACTGGGATTTCTAAACTGAGTTGATTGGATTAGTTAAACTCCTGTGTTTCCCCTGAATAATCTGCAATTTCTAGACCAGCACTATTCAATAGAACTGTCTCTGATGGTGGGGATTTTCTCTGTTGTCATTGTAAAACATGGTATCAGCTGAGTCCTTGGGATATGGCTAGTTATGTCTAAGGAAATGAATTTTTAATTTAATGTTAATAAAATTTAAGCAGGCACAGAATGCTATTAGCTACTAATTCAGAGAATGGAGTTCTAGACCCTAAACTGTCTGCTTATTCAACAAGTGTAATGGGTATGTTTATGAGTTTCTACCTGAGTGCACGGCTTCTCTGTGAGTGCCCTGCAGGATCCCCTGTACCTGGGGTTGGAGGCTCAACAGGAGGGACTGAACTGCATTTCAGAGCTGGGGCAGTGCGTGCCCTGTGTGTGCATACTTTTCCTGAAAGACACCTGGCACTGGGATGCTTAAGAACCCTGCCTCCAGGACTTCCTGGTGGCCCACGGGCTAGGACTCTGCACTTCCACTGCAGCGGGTGTGGCTTCGATCCCTGATCAGAAACTAAGATCTCACATGCCAGGCGGCCAGGGAAAAAAAAAAAGCTCTGCTTCTTGAAGGCAGCATTTCCCTTCCCCTGCCCTGCCCCCGGCCCAGGGTCTTAAGTAACTCTTTGTGGAACTAGTGCTGTGCCCATGGAACTCAAGCGTGGTGGGCAGATTTGTTCATGGTTCAAACTGAAGCAGGAGTCAGGAAAACTGACCCAGAGGCTTCACTGTCTTGTGTGACCTTAAGCAAGTCCCTTCCCTGCACTGGGATTTCTAAACTGAGTTGATTGGATTAGTTAAACTCCTGTGTTTCCCCTGAATAATCTGCAATTTCTAGACCAGCACTATTCAATAGAACTGTCTCTGATGGTGGGGATTTTCTCTGTTGTCATTGTAAAACATGGTATCAGCTGAGTCCTTGGGATATGGCTAGTTATGTCTAAGGAAATGAATTTTTAATTTAATGTTAATAAAATTTAAGCAGGCACAGAATGCTATTAGCTACTAATTCAGAGAATGGAGTTCTAGACCCTAAACTGTCTGCTTATTCAACAAGTGTAATGGGTATGTTTATGAGTTTCTACCTCCGTGGTATTGTTCAGCTGATAAGTTGTGTCCAGCTCCCTGCAACCCCATGAACTGCACCACGCCAGGCCTCCCTGTCCATCACCAACTCCTGGAGTCCACCCAAACTCATGTCCATCAAGTCAGTGATGCCATCCAACCATCTCATCCTCTGTCGTCCCCTTCTCCTGCCTTCAATCTTTCCCAGCATCAGGGTCTTTTCCAGTGGATCAGCTCTTCACATCAGGTGGCCAAAGTTTTGGAGCTTCAGCTTCCATATCAGTCTTTCTAATGAATATTCAGGGTTGATTTCCTTTAGGATTGGCTAGTTTGATCTCCTTGCTGTCCCAGGGACTCTCAAGAGTCTTCTCCAGCACTGCAATTTGAAAGCATCAGTTCTTTGGTGCTCAACCTTCTCTATGGTCCAACTCTCACATCCATACATGACTACTGGAAAAACCATAGCTTTGACTATTCAGACCTTTGTCTGCAAAGTGATGTCTCTGGTTGTTAATACCTCTGTAAAGACTTTTTTCCTCCATGCTCCTTGCTTTAGATCAGACATAACATGGCATGACTTCACTGGGATATGGAAAAATGTCAGATCAAGTTACAGAGGTAGAAAGTTTTAAACATACTAATTACACTTGTTCAATAAGCAGAGACTTTAGGGTCTAGAACTGCGTTCTCTGATTTAGTAGCTAATAGCAATGCATGCCTATTTATATTTAATTAAAATTAAAATTTTATTTCCTAGATCATGCCTGACATGTACTAAGTTCTTAATAAGCATTAGTGACATCAAACATAAATTGCATTTGGCTTGTTGTCACCTGCTGCTGGCCATTTGTTCTGAAATTAATGCTTATTGAGTCAGGTCCAGTGTTTCATGTAATATACACCAAAAACCAAGCAACAGCAAGACTTGGACGTGTAGGTTTCATTATCCCACTTTACAGATGAGGACATTGAGGTCCAGGGAGGCTCACTGACTTGCTCAAAGTGATGCAACTGAGGAATGACAGATGTGGGGCTGAGACCCAGTTTTCTTGACTGCAAGTCCAGGACGTGTTCCATGCCATCACAGCTGCGCTGGCTGTGGGCAGCGTTTGGGTCCTGCCACCATCCGCTCCCTCCTCGTAGGTGCTGGCGCTGGAAGCTGGCAGGGCCACCTGTCTGCGGGGACAGCTCCCAGCTCTCAGAGCTCCACGCCTTCAGCTGCCAGTCGCGAGCACACTCATGTAATCTTAATGAACAATGTGCAAAGCCATTAAAAACTCAATTAGGGCTTTCTTTTTACTGCCGACGTGAGGAAATGCAATCCTGAGGTGCTCATGTGTAAACACAATAGCCACCATCTGCTGCGGAGAAGCGTTTTTGCCTCCAAAAAGGGGATCTGTGTCGCAGACACATCAATAACGGGGCTCTTATCAAGGCGTTATTATGCACGAGGGGAAAAAAAATGCAAAATTTATGGCCAGCCAGAGAGTACTTCCTGGTTTAATTCCATAGTTTTGGGGACTATGTGTAATAACTATGAGGAAACTAAGGCTGTTTTATGTCCCTGATCACGCCAGTAGATTTTTGAAGGGTAGAAAAAAAAATGGGGAGGGGGGAGAATGTATTTACAGTCTTTCTCTTTCTTGTTTCTGACTGATCTCGCATAATGACGGGCTCATTTTTGATCTCCAGGAAACTGACAGCCCCGGGATGGTATTAATTAAGACAACCTGTTGATCAAAGAGGGCCCCACTGTGCTGCTGATGTACGCGGGCCTTCACTCCTGAGCAGTCTCTACGCTGGCAGGCAGGCCTGCGCTCAGCCCAGAGATAGCCTTCCTTCCTTTCTAGAGGGCCTGGCCAGACCTCTGTTAGGTGGGCTTGATGTGTGTGGGGCTGAGATGGCTGGATCCCACCCTTCGCTGAGACACCAGGCTTGGCTGTGGATTGCTGTGGCTTCCTGCCTCTCTGCCTTTGCACGTATTGTTTGATTTACTAGAAATGCCCTCCTGAACTGCCACCAGGAGCACTTTGATGGAAGGGACCAACTCTGGCTGGGCAAGAGGAGAGGCTTGCATGTTCTGATGTGTGGAGTTCAGAGCTATATCACCTGTATCTCTTTACATGTTCTGATATACACTAAACCTGATAGACTGACAATATTCCTGTGGAAGGGGCATCAGGAGAGAAGAAAAACCAGCCCCGTGCGGTTATGAGAACACTAGAGGAAGCCTGTTGCCTGGCCACAGGTGGAGGAAGAAATCCATCATGAAGGATGATGCCAAGTGGAATTAAGAGCTAACTGTAGGGGGCAGTGGTGAGCGTAGACCCTGATGGAGGAGCGGGAGGGAAAAAGCCTTGTGGGTTTGCAGAAAGAGCTGGCCCTAGAACCTGCCGCACGTTGGGGCCAAAGCTGTTGTATTGTGTGTCCCCTGAGTCTGTTCCAGGGCAGAGAGACAGGAGCAAGGACCCACCAGTCATTGAGCCATCACAAGTGATGATAGGGGCATATGGGGGAATCTGCATCTGGAAGTGCCCTGAGAAAGAGGGGATGGTTGTCACTCCTTGGGGTGCTGTGGGCACTTCTGGAAATATCAATACATATGGAGTGTTGCTTGGTGCTGGCGTTCCTGCAGGTACAGGAAGGGGCTTAAAGCTGGTCACATCCTATTATCAGGGTTCATAATATGCTCAGTGATTGGTGAGGTTTGGCTTCTGTTCACTCTTCAGATGCCAGCTCAGCTCAGTCCATTCCTGGAAGACGTCCTGATTCACCCTGGTTGCGTTAGTCACCCCTGCCTCCGTGTCTTGTGCTCAGGGGCTCTGCTCCACTCCAGCCAGGCTGGGTTTGCTTCAAGGTCCTCTGTGGTCGCTGTCTCTGCAGCTCAGAGGCACCTTCCTCTGCCTTTGCTACCCTCGGCTGCTGCCCTCTCCACACAGACTCTCCTTCACTGAGCCCTGGTTCAGAGACTCTAGTCTCTAGAGTTCAGTTCAGAAATTGGGGTTGAGCGTGCCTCTTTGTAGACCTGAGATCGTGTGTCTGAGTCCTAGCTACTGAGGAGCTGGGACAGAGGGCATCTGGTCCTTTCCATTTCCAAAGCAGAAGTGGGCTCTGCTTTAAAACTCGAGGGGTTCCCCAGACATGGGAAGAGAGTTCAGATACTGAGTGGCCAGACTACAGAGCATGTTTCTGCTCCAGGTCACCGGTCCGATGAGCTTGGAAGATGGCCTGAGCACGTGGGGGAGTGGGTGTCTGAGGAGCCACAGGTGACGCGATGGTTCCATGGGTTAGTTGCCCTGAGGAATTTCCACTGCTGAAACGTGGGTCTTCCCTGTTCTTTTCCCAGAACTTTTTCTTTTTCTGTCCAGATTGGGAGCCAAATGGTTCAACCCTACATTTTGCTTTTTATACCATGCTTCTGTTATAAGACATTCATGGTGCCAGGATCTAATACTGCAAGGGACCTTTTACACTTATAGTAGCACTCAGATCCCTGGGTACCTGCTGTTCAGGCAGTGGGTACCTGCTGGCTTTTGATTCAATCTGCTATCCTTCTATATCTGGTTCAGTAGCTTAGAAGTATGTTTGTAGTCATATTAACACAATTATCTGCAAAGGTGCGTATGTTACTTTCCATGACAAAAGGGGTTTTGCAGATGTCGTTGAATTAAGGACACTGCAGTGGAGGGATGATCCTAACCATCTGGGGGGATCCTAATTGTTCAGGGTCCTTTTAAGAGGGAGACAGGAGAGTCAAAGTCGGAAAAAGATGTGTCTGTGGAATCAGAGGTTGGAGTTATGGCCTTCTGAAGATGGAGAAAGGGTCCATGAGCCGAGGAATGCAGGCAACCACTGAAGGCAAGGAAGCAGTTTATTTCCTGAAGCCTCCAAAAGGAAAGCAGCCTTATAAGACCTTTACTTTAGACTTCTAAAAGAGAGAATGTGTTTGTGTTGTATGAAGCCACTGAGTTTGTAGTAATAGTTACAGTGGTGATTGGACACTAATCCAGGTCTAAATCTTATGTCCCCAGGTCTCTACCTGCTTGTCTGCCAAGCCTCTTTCTGCCTTCCTAAGGCTCTCCCAAGACACTTGTGAGAATCCTTGGGGCTGGTCTTGAGTGCATGAGTATAAGAACATACTTATACTCTGGACTCCTCATTGGAAGCACACTGCCTGCAGGGCATAGAAGGAGACCCTCGCCACAGCTGCTGTTCTGGACGCCCTTCCCAGTGTCACCATACCCCCCATCCTGTGGGCAGAGCAGATGCTGCTGAGCTTCCCATCCACGTCCTCAGAGGGTCCTGTCTTACACTCTGTCACTTGGACTCCAAGGCAGCCTCACTGGGACATTCCTGAGCAGGGCTCCTTCCTACCAGTCCCTTCTGGCCTGACCCTCCCCTTCTTTGCAGGTCGGCTGAGTGGGGAGGCATGGGCAGTCATCATTTTCTTCCGTTTGTTTCCGTTTTCTTATATATCTCTCTGATCCTTTCCCCCTAATGTGTACCTTTCTGTCTGGCTACAGGTCTGAGGATCCATGTGAAATCCCACAGATTGACACTAGGGGGGAGGGTAGTGGGAAACATGGTTTGCCCTAATGTAACCCACTCTGGTCCCCCTGAGACATGAAGTGTCTTAACGAAGGTTCAGGATGTTTCTTTCCTTCTCGAGGTTTTTTTCCCCTGCGAACCCATGCTTTTTATTCTCAGCCTTTTCTGCTTATTTTCATCCAAGGACGCGTCTCTCAATGATGTCCCTGTTTGTAGCATCTCGCAGCCTTGCTTAGTAACTATCATTGCTCATGTTATCTGCTTAAGTAAAGGGACTTGCAGGAAGTAGGGGCTCTGCAGGGATGCCAAAATAATAACGATAATGCTAGTTGCAGAAGTAAACGTCAGATGTTCAACAGCTTAATGACCTAATAATAGTTTATCCCTTGCTTGAAGTCCACAAGGAGTGTTCCGGACGGTGATGGCCTTGCTCGTGGTCATGGCTATTCGGGGAACTCGGGTTCTTTAACTGTGGCTTTGCTGTCCCTTAGGCTCCAGGAATCCTGTCGTTTCAGTTGGTGGACAGGGAAAAGACAACGCGGCAGTGATTCTGGGGCCTGAATGTGCACATAGATCACCTCATGATCTTGATGGAATGCAAATTCAGATTCAGTAGATGTGGGGTGGGGCCCAAGAGTCTGTATTTCTTACCAGCTCCCAGGTGATTCTGAGACTCCTGGTCCAGGAATCATCCTGTGAAGGGTGAGATTAAAGGAGGATGAAGCAGTGGGAGCTGGGTGAGGGTAGAGGTTGTCTGCCTTGAAGAATCAAGCCAGGAAGTGGCAGGCTTCATCCTTAGGACCTGTGGGCTTGAAACCAGTTGCGTGGCCTCGCCAAATGCTGAAAGGAGGCTGGGGAATATAGTCCAGCTCTGCCCAGCACAGAGAGGACAGGCTTGCTAGTCAACCAGCAGTTTCTACTACAGGAAGGCTTGATGGAGGGCCATGCACTTTCACTAGCTCTGCCTTCAGGGAAATGGCAGCATTCTTCATAACAGTCCTGGAGGCCACACAATTGAGAAGGATTCCTAGACTTGCTGGTGTGGATGGATGTTACCTGGCTCCACCCCATCAGTGAGGCTGCTTCATCACTAGAGCTAGGATGCAAAGAAGGGGGAACCTGAGCTGGTGGATGGGAAACTTTCCCGACTCTCTTTACTGTGGGCAGTAAGAAGCCGGGTGTGTGAACTGGCTGGAGCACAGGTGCTTAAATGTCTCTGGGATATCCCAGGATTCTGATAGAGACCCAGTCACCGCTTGTTTCTCAGGCTGCCTTCCCTATCTGCAGCTGCGGCCCCCTCTGTGCCCAGGGGCTTGTGGGGCTTGTGAGTCAGCACTGTCCCATCCCAGGAAGACCTTTGGAACCCTGGGGAATGCAGATGAGCAAACAGGTGAAGGCGCGGGTGCCGGCTTCTCTCTGTGCCTCTTTCCCCAGTGCAGTGGCGCCTTCTGTGCTGCCGGGAGGGTGTGATGATCAGAGACAACATCTGACAAGGGACAGCCCCCCATGTACCGGGGCTGCTGCTGAGCTGTAAACTAGGGGGTCTGATTTGCTTGGAAACATGGGTACGATACTGCTTTTGCTCTGCTTCCCAAGGCGGCTACTCAGGGGGCTGGGTGAGTTTTCTGCTTGGATATTCAAAGTTATTGGATATTGAAAGATATTGGATATTGAACGTCTGGTAGCCATTGGTTCAGGTTGCTGCCTTTATCACCTTGCCTCTTGTTGGTTTATTTCAGGAATGAGCCTTAGGGATCTGGGTAGAGTTGGAAGGAAGGCATCTTCGATGGTCCAACTACTTTGCATGCTGGTTCCGGGGAGGAAGTGCAAGAAAGCCTAATTTGTCCTCAAGCCCATGTTCCTTTCTCTAATCCAGGTCTGTAGTAAAGTGGAGATTTTGAACTCTGTCTCCTGTGTCTATTTTAAAATTTATTCTGAACCCAGAGGTTACAGGCTGTGAATGACCAGTACCCTTTAGAACCCCAAGATATGGATTGCCCGGTACTGAGTATCGGCAACTGTTAGTCTTCTGGGGATTAGCGTGAAAGAATGAGGCTACTGATAGCTATTAAGTGGCTCATCTTGGTTGAGGATAAGTAGTCTTAAGGCTTCATTCTGATTGAAGATTTTAGTGCCTAAAATAAGATTTCAAAGCAGCAGTGGTTTTCTTGGTGGGAATATTCATTGCAGAATCACTTGAGTTTATCTACTGTGTTTTATGATGCAGTTCATTCCATAGACTCGTAAGACTCTTAAGTCACAGAGTCCGGCCCTCACAGCTGATGGTGAAAGCTCCTTAGACGTCTGCTCAATGTGTCCAGACTCTGTTTAGCCACCTGTGATGATGAGGGACTCGCTTTGTCTAGGGTAGTCCAACCCAGTTTTGCATCCGTTCTACTTGTTAAAGGGCCTTTGAACTGAAATATGCCCCGCTGGGGTTCTTTCATAGGGCTGCTCTCTCAGATGACCTTCGTCAGGGAGCTGTTGCCACAATAATGCACCTAGCAAGCCAAGAGGGAAGCTACAGCGCACATTTGTTCTCACACTCCTGGGTCTGAGCCTCTGTTGTGGATTGGCTGACCCAGGCTGGGCGTGTTGGCTATGTGGCTGCACTCCCCGCTACATGGGAGGCCTGGCTGGGTTCTTGACTCTCCATTGGGCTTATTTCTCTACCACACGTGTCTGTCCTCAATCTCAAGCTGAAGGGGCAGCAGCTACCTGGGGCACATTCTTCTCCTGGAAGACAGCAGTAGCGCAAGAGAGCAAGCCTGGCTAGGCAAGCACGTTTTAAGCCTCATTCTCTGACCGAAGCAAGTGGAGCCCAAAGCATGGGATGAGGACACACTCTCTGCCTCTGCTGGAAGCGGGGGCAAGTCAAAGGCAGAGAGTGTGGATCCAGGGAGGGGAGAAGAACCAGAAACAACCATTTACTCTGTCAAAGAAACTCCAAGAGGCTCACTTGGAGTGTTTGAAAATAATAGTCATGTTTTCTGCAGGCTGTAAAAATAGCATCAATTTTGAGGTCAAAGAGAGTCTGGGTCTCATCCTTGTCTGAGTGGTCCAGGGTGAGTTACTCAGTCTTTCAATAAAATGAAAAGCCTTCTTCTCCCAGTGCTGTTCTGAAGATTAAATTGAACAAAATATAAATAAGAAACTAACCCTCACAACGGTACTCCTTAAGTTCTCAGCAAGAATTACTTACTCTCTGTTCCATCTTTCAGTCGGTTCTCACATATCTTCAAGGTCTTCTTTGCTTTCTTGAGTATACTGTACTTGTATATGTCCTCCTCCGGTATATTTCTTGTGTTAATGCAAGGCTCGAGGTGTAATATGTTAGAACAGCACCCTGGTGTTGCAGAGCTTCTGCTTCCATTGAGACCACCTGAGCTTGAATGAGGTTATGTTTCACCTCATTTCATCCATGGAGGTTACAGTTAACTAAATTCCTGAGTTTTTATTCCATTCTTCCTATAGGAGCTACTGGTTTTAGTGAGTTTTGTTGTTGTTCTTGTGTTTATAGACTGTTTACTTTGTAGAAAAATTTTTTGTGTCTTACCTTCTCTTAATTCTTACAAAACCACCTTGGTGAGTAACACTTTTTATTCCCAATCGCAGAAGAGGATACTTGAATTCAGAAAGGACATGTGGGTTCCTGGGGATCACCCAGACCCTTCTAGAGGGACTGGATTTCTGGCTACTGTGTTTTCAGGTGTGACTGATTTTCAGAAGGATTTTCTTTCTCTCTCCTTGTCTCTACCTCCCGCCCTTTTTGTGGGTCTCCAGGATCCTTCATGATGGTGAACAGCTCTGGGAGGGCCTCTGGCCAGAAGGCCCACCTTCTCCTGCCGACCCTCAAGGAGAACGACACCCACTGCATTGATTTCCATTACTACTTCTCCAGCCGCGACCGGTCCAGCCCAGGGGCCCTAAATGTCTACGTGAAGGTGAACGGTGGACCCCAGGGAAACCCCGTCTGGAACGTGTCTGGGGTGGTCACCGAGGGCTGGGTGAAGGCAGAGCTTGCCATCAGCACCTTCTGGCCACATTTCTACCAGGTATGGTGTTTTATCATAGGTTTTTTTTTTTTTTTTTGAGTAATTACCTATATACTGCTTGCCCTCTTGTTTAGAGGTTTGGTCTAGAAAAGATTTTATGTACTCACTTGTTCACCTCGTGGTTACCGAGCTGCTTCTGCTAATCAGTCCTAGAGGATGCAGGAGAGATCCAGTATAGCCCCTGCCTCCCTGGAGATCGCAGTTTGCAGAGGAGACTGATTGATACTGTTTATTTATATAAACACAGTATAGTGGAATGTGTGTGGATTCCATGGGATGCTGGAGGGATGCAGACACTGAAGCCTTCTAGCAAATTATTTCTTATAACAATCTTATGAAGGAGGTGCTATTATTATGCCTATTTTACAGATGAAAAATTGAGGTTCAGAAAGGTAACAAGTCAAATACTGCCCCTGGGGAAGAGGGTGTCTGTGGGCAAGACAATTAGGATGACTCCTAAGAGGACAAGACAGCTAGGCTGAGTCTTGAAGATGAACAAATACTTATTGAAGAAGGAAGGGAAAGGCATTTGCATTGATGGGGGTGAGGGATGCCATGGATTGAAGGAGTAAGTGAGAGATTTTGGCAGAGTTTGGAAACTAGGTTGCTTATAGGCATATTGAAAGGAAGATATACTGGGAGCTAAACCTGCAGGTCTGGGTAGGTCATGCGGGGCTTTGAATGCCAGGCTAAGGAGAGTAGATTTATTCTCTAGCCTAGGGCAGCACTACTCAAACCATCTGTGAAGGAAGACCAGTTTTTTCCTCCTTAACTCACTGTGGACCAATACTCTTATAAACTGCAATAAAAGTGTCACTGCAAGGCCAAATTGCTGGAACACTTTCTGAACACCTCTTATCTCATTGTGGACTGTTAACATACACAGTACATGATGCCTGCAGTCCATGGGCACACTTAGAGGAATGTGGCTCCATGTTGTCATGGCCCGGGACTGTTGAAAGTGTTAAAATTACTTTATTAAGGTATAATTTATATACCGTAGAATCCACTTATTTTAAGCATGCAAGCGAGTGATTTTTAGTAATCTATTGAGTTGCAGAATCATCACCATAAACCAGCTTTAGAATGTTTTCTTTCCTCCTTAAGCTCCTTTGCGCCTGTTTGCAGTTGATATCCATACACACAGATGGAAGGCTTTAAGTCAGAAAGTGACATAGTCAGATCTATTTTTGGAGAAATTTCTCTGGAGTCTAAAGCAGAAGAGGGACCTAAGGGTGGTAAGCTGAGGGCCTGGGAGATTCGTAGGCATCCTTCAGTTCAAAACTCATGCTATACACTTCTTTCAGATGTACTGTGAAATCAGCTGTGAACAATATGTAAATGAAAGGACATAGCTGTGTTCCAATAAAACTCTATTGCATAAAAAAAGTGATGGACCAGATTTGGTCTCCCAGGCCATAGTTTGCTGAATCCTGATGTAGGTGATAAAGCTGAGGTCGAATATGGACAGTGAAGTCCAAGAGCACACAGCAAATCATTGGCAAAGTTGAGACTAAAACCCTGGTGCCCTGGTCCCAAAACTGCCCCTGTTTCACTAAATATAGCTTCAAGTGACTCTTTAAGTCCATGGATCCCCTCAAGGAGGCCTTAACATTCCAATTTAGAAACCCCCTACCTAAGACCTGATGCAGATGGATACAGGATGGAGGCCACAGGTGCAAGGAAGGATAAAGAGCAAGAAAGTGACCCAGGTGAGGGTTAGACCCACCGCTGACCTTGCTCTTTGATGGGTATAGAAGGGGGAAAAGGATGTGTCCTGGGCATCTCTTATTCCTCAGCTCTGTGGTAAGCATACAGTTGTCTCATTTGTAAAATGGAGAGGTCCATGGGTCTGTGGATTAAATGAGGTAGTATGTAACTTATATCAGGCTTGCAGTGAGCCCTGCAGTGTTTGGAAGGGAGGAGGAAGTGAGGGGAGAGCAGACAAAGAGGATGGAGGTGGGGGTCCTCCTTAAAGAAACACCGGCTTCGGCTGAGCTCGAGCGGTCCCTGTCCATCTCCTCTGCGCTGAGCTGTGAGGTGAGAAGGCCAGGAAGTCACTGAGACAGCGGTGTAGAAAAGGCACGGCTCTCTCGGGCACACACAGAGCTGTGAGTGGATAGCCCCGTGGCGCACACACAGGTGTACACACCATGCGGTTCTCAGACTCACCACACGCCCAGGGACACCACCTACACGTACATCCGGGGAGAGAAAAGGGGGCCCGTCTGGAGTTTTGAAGATGTTTGCAAAATGAGCTTGAAAATTGATCAGACCCCCAGCTCTGGATCTGCATGTCTGATTCTGGGGACTGAATACCATTTTGGTTCTCAGCAGTGCTGGGCTTCAGACCCCGATGGCTTATGTATTCATTTATTAAAGTCATATTTCACAGCCCTAAAATTGACTTGTAACTCCGTAACAAACAGGGACTTTTCGTCTTTCATATTAGCGGGCTCTCTGCACCCTCAGCAGGGCCTGAGATGAGAAGGGCCCCCCTGCCACCCACCCCTGCTGGCCTCCTCTCAGGGGAGCAGGGGCTTGTCCGGTGCAGCTGAAGCTGTGCTGCACGTGGCTGCTCCTTTCCAGGGGATATTAATTTTATTTCAGTTTTTAATGATTCTGAACTTTTCTGTCCCAATAGCTAAAAAAATAAAAGAACTTTAATTGTGCCACCACTTGCTCACTCTATTCTCTATCACCTGCCTCAGTGAAATTGCCTTTTTATTCAGCTATGTAGACCCCCGAAATTTAAAACTTGCTCGATTTGAATTTAATTGGAACATGAAGCCTAGTCCCTTTCTCAGACGTTCCTCTGGCCTCTGGTGTTCTGTGCAGTTGGTCCCTTCATACACAGTTCAGGAGGCATCATGGGGTGGGGAGCGAGTCTCTGTCTTCTTTAAACTCCACCCCATCTCTTTCATTCACCCGTCTCTCCTACCTGATAGGCAGCAAACCCTCCTCCTTCTCTTACGCACACCTCCTTGGGCTGATGTGGAAAAGTGTCTTGATTTCACCCCAAGCAATCTCCCTATCATAAACATATATGTAGTCCTCTTCCAAAGAGAAGTTAGCCAAGATTTTTCTGTCTCTTATCTTTTGAGAAGGTGTTTGCAGCCCCTTGAAATGTTTTGCTTTACCAGTTCTCTGCTTGAGGCCTTCGATGGTGACCAGAAAACATCAAGTCCCTTAAACTGTGTCCTGACGTATCCACATCCTCCCCCAAATGGGCACAACCCTGCTTTTTGGAAGGTTTGAGGGGTGACTCATCTCTGAGCCTCTCCTGGGACTTGACTTCCTGGCTTGGCCCAGCAGTTCCTACACTGGGGTGGTTTGTCCCTTTCCAGGCAAGCTCCCATCCCCAGTGCCAGGAGGTCTCTGAGGGTCTGGGACTTGCAGATGTGTAGTTGATGGTCGGGACACATGGCCACTTTGGGGTTGAAGACTTTCCTGCAGGCAAAGTGTGGTCCGGTTCTGCGCCCCAGTGTCCCTGTCTCCACACACTGACACGGAGCACCATGGGTGGGCTTCTGTCTCCCCTCACCTGCCCTTCTCGTCCCCTGTACGCAGATGGAACTAGAGGAGCTTTTTTCTCACAGCTCTTCACTCACTCACTCCTCCCGTTCCTGACCCTCATTCCTCAAGGGCCTTGGTTGGGGTTTTCTTACGAGCGTGCTCGGCTTGAAGGTGACAATTCTGCCTCACTTCAGAACACCTGAGCAGGCCTTTCTGTCACCGAGGGTCTTGATATCACCCTGGCCCTTTGTGGTGTCTGTCCCCAGGAACTAGAGCTGGTAAGATGCTGGGTGGGATCTTCCTGACCAGGACCCCCACACCAGAAGCACATTGACAGGGTGACCCGTTCCACCTGAGGCCACAGCCGTCTCCTCAGGCACCTTCCGACCTAGAGAGAGGACTCCAGTCGTCCATATTCCCCAGAACTTGGTCAGTGGGGAGCCTGGCCCTGAGGCCCGAGCTGCAGCAGTGACAGCTGCCTTTCCTGAGCCGTACGAGACCAAATTCTGTTCTGCTGTTCTGTTTGTTTACAAGGACTTCCTCCTTTTCTATCAGCAGTGAGAATTCAGAGGGGCACTCACGTTCTCCTGATGTTTGAATGTCCCTGGTCATGCTGCTACCCTTACAATCTTGCTGCAGCCAAACCTGATCTCTCTAACCATGTTCCATGGTCTCCTGTCTCGTGACTTCTTACAAAAACTCCCTGTGATCAGAAGCTTGAGCCATGAATCCCAGCGATAATCTGCATTGCCCGGATCTCGTTCAGAACTATAAAGCATGCAAGGATGGATAAGGGGGTTTGGGGCTTTGGGACTATATGTAATCTCTACAGGCTGTCCCTGCCAACTTCATCTCCATCCCTATTGCTTCTCCGTGGCTCAGATTTGCAATCCCTTCATCTACTGATGGCACATTCTAGCCCTCACTTGAGATCCCTCTCCAGTGCCTGGCGTTATGCTCCCAGGGTTGGTTCTTGTTTCTGGAAGTGGGCAGCTTACCCAGGCTCATGTGTGTGTGGCCTGAGAGTCAGCCACCTTGTGAGAGTTCAGTGTTTGGGGGACAAGCTCAGCAAGTGAGTCCAGGTAGGCCCAAGCCCATCCCTCGTGGGCCTGCTTTCCTTTTCTTTCCTTTCTGGGGAAGATGGTGGACTTCCTGGCACTCTTGCTGATACCCCCAGCCGTGTGACCCTCTGCTCTCAGGCCCTCGAGGGAACTATCTCATAGCAGTTTGCATGACCTGGCTCCTGTAGGTTGTGTGAGCATTCTCTGAGCACGCTGGCAGTGATGGGGAGAATATTCCCCGTCTGTTCTGGGAGGTACTTTCATTCTCAGCTGCATCCAGGACCTGCCTTGTGTTGTAAACATTACCACAGACCCTACTTCTAATGTCTTGTGATCCTGGAGCCTTCATCAAGGATTCTGTGGGTTGTCATGGTCCCCTTCCCAGCTCTCATGGCACCTGCCACCATCCGTGCCTCTTAATTTCCGTGTACCTCCCCACATGGACCCAAAGCCCAGCCACCACCAGCTTCCACCTTTCATAGCTCACATCAGAGTCTGGTGAGTGTAAGAACCTTAGTGGAAACTTGGGGTGAGGGCATAAGGGGTTGTCACATTGGGAAGTCCATTTCTTTCTTCCCCACCATTCCCTTGAATTTTCCTTCTCATCTCCCATCCCTCTGTCCAGAGTGAGGGCAGTAATAACAGTAAGGGCAGTGATAACCATTCGTCAGCATTTACGATATGTATTGTCAGCATTTTACAGTTGCTCATTTATTTCATAAAAAAGCAGTACCCCTTCCCCTTATTTCTTACAGAAAATTACTCTCTCCTATTTGAGAAACCCAAGTCTCACCTACCATGGCATGTGATAGAAAAACATTCCCAAGAGGAATTCTGATGAATGAGAGTCTCTGTCTCATTATAGAATTCTTATTTCTGCTACAGGAAGAACACTGAGCAGGGACCAGCTGTGCGTGTCACTGTCACGCGCCCATTCTCATGGCCAGCCTTGGGTTCGCTCATGGAGTATTTGTTAAATAATTATGATATAGGCTGCATCCTGAGTGATGACACGAGAAGCAGAGAAGAGTATTAATAGAGTTAAACTTTGAGTAACTGGAAAAAAAGTCAGAACTCTGCTTAACCAAGTGTTTTGGTTAAAAATGAGAGTTGGACTGCTTTCCAGGAAAGTTCGTAATGGACTTGGCTGTGAACCCGGAGGCCAGGGTCTCAGCCCTTCTCCCTGCCTCTGGTTTCTTTCCTGAGTTTTGGTAATTCAGCCGGCCCCGCCGCTTAGGGTTGTTGAGAGGCCAGATTGAGACCACCACTGATAAAAGGTCAATGTGATTGACCTTTGTGACTATGGTTTTATTTCTCTATTTTTGTTATTATTCAGTCTTAGTTGATGAGGTCCCCCTCTGTTCAGTTCCAGTAACTACCAGTAACTTGACCCCATTTGACTGTTGTCCCCTCTAGACTCTGTTCCCTCAACTCCCCATTCCCTTGCAGTTCATGTGACTTTCCTGACTCATTGCCCTCTACCTAGAACCACGCTCCAATACCTACCATCCTAAGAAATCCTCTACTGGGCTTTCCACGCTTGGCCTTGGGCCCTAGACCTCTTCTTTGAACTGTCTACTCTGTCTTCCAAGATGACCTCATCTAATTGTATAGCTTTAAATGACATTTAGATGCCAATACTACCACACTTGTAACTCTGGTCCTAGATCACCCAAGAGCTTCGAAATATAATATCAGCTTCCTCAGGATGTCCATTAAGATGTTTAGTTGGCATCTTGAAAAAAAATTGTGATGTGCTCGGCCTATGTGCCCAGAGACACACACGTTCATTTTCTTTGTGTTAATAAATGACACCAGAATCAGCCTAGAAGCTCCAGACTTAAATTGAAGAATCCTCTTTGTGTTTTCTCTTCTCTTCACTCTTCTCCTCTTAATCTAGCCATAATTATTTTCATCTCTACCTTGAAAATATCTTCCATATCATCAGCATCCTTATTCCTCATGGCTAACACCATTGTCCAAGCCACACCCATCTTTTGATTGGACCACTACCGTAGCCGACTGTTCAATTTCATTCTTGCTCACGCTCCACTTCCTGCCCCAGTCAGTTCCCACAGAATAGCCAGAATGAACTTTTTTGAATGTGGATTAAATTATGTCACTTTCCAGCTTCAAGTGCCTCAGTAATAGCAGAAAATTCAAACTCCCGCAAGTCTTACGCACTCCATGTCATCTGACCTGCAGCTAGCGTTCCAGCCTGGCCTATGCTTTTCTAGCTTACTCGCTATATCCCAGCCACACCACGGTCTTATTCTTATATTCCCAGGTTGTCCTCAAGTTCTTTCCTGCCTCAGAGCCTTTGTACATCCACCACCTCTTCCTTAACTTGCCAGTTTCATCCTTCTGTTCTCCTTTTAATTATCACCTTTTTAGAGTTCTTTCCTGACTAAGTAATGTAGACCCTCTCCCACTTAGTTATACTTAATCACAAAATGAGTTTAATTTCCTTATTTGTCTGTGTAGTTTTCATTTCCATTCATGAAATGTAAAGTTTATCAGAGTTAGAACCCTAAGCTTGTTGTTCACTTTTTAGCCCCTCCCCACGAGTGCCTCTGTCTTTGGTACAGAGGAGAGTCTCTATAAATATGAATGAATGAGACTGTTCCTGCTCCCCATAGGTTTAGAGCTTACAGGATAAAATAATTAATGAACAGGCATTTACACTCTGCTGTGATAGGTGTTGTAGTGGAGTCAGTTATGGTACATGACACAGGGGTAGTATAATATGCAGAGACGTATGAACATGTAATACACTTTAAGAACTTAACTTTTATTGTAAATAAAAAGAAGCTCATTTTATTTCCTAGATTTTGAAAAATCTAGGAAAGGGTTAAGGTGAAAACATTCACCTGCCATAATCTCCCTAGTGTCATTAAAAACATTACATTCATAAAGCATTACCAATCTTGCTTCATCTTTTGTGAATAAATAGCCTGCTGAACTCGCTGATTTTTCTTTTAGAGGGTTTATTTGTTTTGACGATTCTCAAGGATTCTTTACACAGAATAGGATATTTACCTTTTAGCTGGCATATATATTACAGATATTGTTCTCAACTTGCCATTTGACTTTTAATTTTATTTCATTCAGACTTTTGTAAACAAAACATACTTTGACAGTATAGTTATTATGTATTTAAGAAATAGACAATATTTCAACTTTAAGACATTGATTTTTAAGCTTTTGTCGTTAGTTTATGG
>SJYC01077845.1:0-54084 GCA_006408675.1 Madoqua kirkii | reverse complement strand
GTCCTCATCACCCCTTATCGTGTCCTCACTGCTAAGGCTGGTGTCGGATCCCAGTTATTAGCATGCTTACGCTGCTGCTTTTCTGATACAGAGAACTCTTTATTTTCCCCCAACTCCCTCTATGAAAGTGGGGAAATGAAGATGGGGGCAAGGAGGTGGCAGTTTTGTTTTTGTTTGTTTTACAGTGAACCACTTTCTTTCTTTACATAACTGTGAGACTCCCGCAGGTGCATGGGTTCATTATCTCTGCTATATGTAAACCCTTGGTGCTTTACCAGAATTATTAACACCAGGGGCCATGAAGTCTCTAAATTCTCTCTCACTGAACCTGGAAGGGAGGGAAGAAGATGGATTGCAGATGAAAGAACAAGGCATGAGGTCTGCTGCTTTGAAGAAGGGAGGCGCCAGAAGCAAGCGGGAGACATCGATCCGAAGAAGATCGCACAAGTCCCAGAGGTTTAACCGTTTGCCCTGGGTCCCCAAGGGTCAGGGGAGACCTCCCTTTGAAAAACCCAACACAAAGCCTCGTAACACTGGCGCTAAGACTCCACGCCTCCTCCCTACCATGGAGTAGATGTTCCTCCCTCCTTCAAACCGGTGGCATAAACGGGCTTACAAGGTTCACACTGTTCCCACTTAAGAATTGACTTAAACTGATAGTTCCAAAAATAACATTACAAAATTATACAGGAGAGTGAAAAGGAAGCCGTTTCAGACAATCAAAGCAGCGTGACATTTGTCGGGCTGGCTGGATGCATGGATCCTCAGCTCTGAGAAACTTGGGAGAGGGCTTCCCTGGGCCTTGGACTCTTGATGCCATCTAGTCGTGGGGCCCTGGGGGGTGGACTCTGAGCTGCTGTCACTTCATTTAAAAACGTGAGCAGCAGGTGTATGTTTTCACACAGGAGGTCTGCCTGATCACGCCAAGGTCTTTGGTGTGTGTTGAGCATTGTGGGTAGTGACACAGTTTATGGAGCAGGTAGTTCAAAGTGTGAAGGCAACTGGGACAAATGCCACGGAAAGGGATCTCTCATGATAAATATTCCAGAGCAATGAGAATAACCTGGAGAACCAGCTCAGCTTTCCCTGGGAGCTCTTTCTTTGAGCCCTGGACTCTAGGTGAAGTCACTGATCTCTTCTTGCCTGCAAGGCAAGAGAATGTGCTGGTTAAATGGTGAAATTTGGGGCTAAAACAGTCCTGGACTGAATTCTGTTCCTGTCGTTAATGACAGGTAGCATCGGACAACTTAAACTTGGAGAGCCTTGGTTTCTGCGTCTCTGAAAGAGAAGTAATAGTAGTCTACTTTAGGAATGTTATAACGTTAATTTCATTAAAACATGTAAAACATCACCATCCCTAGTGCTGTAGGAGCTTTCAGTAACTGATGGATTATTATTGCTTGCTTGTCTAGGTATTTGAATCCCTCTGGAAAGATAGCCAGGGGCCTTCATTGAACCTCCTTGATCCTCTTAAGAAGTCTTCATTTGATCACATTCCAGAGCTGTTCATTGATTGGCTCATCACTGATTTAGTTGATATGATAGGGATCCTTGGCACTTCTGTGCCTTGATGAAGAAACTCATTCTTCTAGACCTAGATTGTCAATCTACCCATCTTTGGAGAGCTTGCATAGATGTGGACCTCGCTCTACAAGCAAGAAAAGAGATGAACCTGGGTTACCCAACATAAAACACATTTATTTCCAGAACTGATTGCCCAGGGACATCCTGAGATTCATTTGAAAGTCCTTTCCCAAGTCCTTGGAATAAATGCCCTACCTCCTTCTCATCCTGAGTTACCATAAAGAGTGCACACTCGGAACAGGTCTTGAATTCTCTGTGCCTTGGTTCATTCACTGTAAAGCGGAGATGATACCATCACCAACTGCATCACCAACGAGTTACTGTATGTAGACACGGCACGTGACACCAAGCACGTACCGTGAGTGAGTGAAGGCTGCTGATGTTCTCCTCCTCCTTCCTTCCATCCTCTTCTCTTTGCCCCCCCCCACCCCCACCATTGTCCTCAGTATCAGCATCATCACCAAGGCCAGGTGTTGTGGGTTTTTTTCTTTCTGCTTACCCAGGCTACAGGGAGGTGTCTTCTAGGGTGAGCCCTCCAGTCCTCCAACTTTCTCTTCCAAACATGACAGTTGCCCAGAAGCTAATAATACGGATTTTGAGGCTCTCAGAGACCGGGACTCCTGTCTTGCCTCCCCTAGTTTCTGGCTGTCTGACCATGCTGGATCCCATAACCCTTCAGAGCATTAATTTTCTTATCACTAAAATGGAGTTATGCCCACTTTGTGGATTTGTGTGAGTTTTGAGTAAGGTGATGCATGTAAATGTCTAAGAACAGTACCTGGCCCATTGTATGTGATCAGTCCACAGTAGCTCTTCCCTGAGCCAGGCCAACTCCCAAGCATGAAAGTGCCCGCCCAGTATCCGTCCTGAGCTGCCGTCCGCTGGCAGGAAAGCAGTCAGGCTGTTGAACTCTGTCTTCATATGCTTTTTGGCTTCTCTCTTAGGAAAAGCACCTCATTTTCTGCGGCTCCAAAACGTTGAAGTGAACGTGGGGCAGAACGCCACATTTCAGTGCATTGCTGGCGGAAAGTGGTCTCAGCATGACAAACTTTGGCTCCAGGTAAGGATGGGAGGGGCCACCCGCTCACACCTGTGCAAGCCTTCGGGACAGGAAGAAAATATGTACTGTGAGGAAGGGCTTGGTGGGGAAGGGAAGGGGTGTTTTTCATATGCCTCTGCTCCTTGGATGATACTCTGCATCCATGATCTTGTTAAATTCTTTTGCTAAATCTGTTACAGATGGAAAAACTGGGGCTACAAGCATAAAAATGCCAGAACAAGATTTTACAGTTATGACCTCTCCAAACTTTTCTCGAGGGGACTCCCCTGGTGGTCCAGCGGTTAAGATACTCCTTCCAATACAGGAGGTGCGGGTTCGATCCCTGGTCAGGAAGCTAAGATCTCACATGCTTTGTGGCCAAAAAACCAAAAACATAAAACAAAATCAGTATTTTAACAAATTCGATAAAGACGTAAAACAAACAACCAAAAAAACTTCTAACAAACTTTGTCCCTTAAGCCCAGATTTCCAAGGTCAAGGCAAACTGAATATTTTAGATGCTAAGTACATTTGCATTTCCATATGACTTTTTTGTCAATTTCTACAAGAAGCCTGTTAGGGTTTTGATGGGGGTTTATTGCATTGAATCTGTAGATCACTTTGGGGAAAACTGACATCTTAACAATAACAAAACTTGTCACCATGAACATGGTATATTTCTTTACTTATTAAGATCTCTAGTAATTCCACCAAGCAAAGTTTTGTAATTTTCAGTATCCAGGTCTTGTATGTCTGTAGTCAGGCTTATCCCTAAGTATGTCCCATTTTTGATGCTACTTACTGTAGAAGACTTTTAGAAAACCCAGTTTCTGATTTTTCGTTACTAGTATATATAGAAATACGATTGACTTTCCTATATTGATCGTGTACCCTGCAACCTTGTTAAACCTACTATGGCTATTTCAATTTAAATCAATTAAAATACCTCCAATTCAGAACTCAGATGCTCAGCTATGCTAGTCATATTTCAAGTGCACGAGAGCCTCCTGTTCTCATGGCTACCAAGTTGGACACATACAGAGAACATTTCTGACCTTGCAGAGAGTCTTACGAGAGAGTGCAGCTCTTTGAAGTCATCACCTCCCATTCAAGGAATGAGGAATATGGCTCCAAAGAAGCTGATTCCCATTACCTCAGACTTCATATACTCAAAAATCTCTATCATCCCTTCTGACTGACATTTTGGATGTTGGTCCTTAACTCACTCCCAACACATTTTGATTAGAGTGCAGAGTGTCATTTCTCGTCTTGCATTTGAGCCCATTTCCTGCAGTTGGAAGATCCCTGGGCAGAGAAAGCACATCTGGGGACTTATTTCTTGCTTCTTAGCAGTAAAGTATAATAAAAATAGCAGTAAATAATAAGCTTGCTCCTCCTGCTTCCCGGGGCTGCATGGAGACCGCAAGATAGCACAGGAAACGTCCACGTGTCACTCAAAGATTAAGTAATGCTATTTATTCATTATAGTGAGTATTAAAATGCATTAGGCTCCCAGAAAGCTCAGTCAGTCAATGGCACTGCCTCAGCTGGGTCATGAGAATAAGAAGAGACAGTCATAGTATATTCAGCATCTGTATTTGGGCTTTCCAATTATTTTATGAATCTTATTGCTACAGTTCTAAGTGCTGTGTGCTCCAAACCTTGAGTCTAACAGTGGAAGGATGTTCAAGCAGAATGTAATCGAAGTTTTGAAGAAAACAGACAGAAACACAAGGTTTAGAACTCTTCTGCATCTTTTTAATCTACTTTTCATTGTAAACCAAACCTTATTTCACAGAACACTTTTAAGGTGGCTTTCAGTGGAACATAAAGCATAACACGATAGCGTCAATTAAAAGTGAGGCAACACAAGACAGGAGGAAAATAACACGTGGGAGCTGATCAGATGCAAAAACACCCTGCATTTCTGTATGTCTGCTGCTTCTGGTTAGTCACAGGCAGAGCCCACAGGACCACGGCCACCGACAGAAGGAGGAAGGCTTGGCAGCTTCACTCTTCACATTGTCCCTGAGATAAACACAAGCCAATTGCTCCAGAAATTCTAACTGTTGTTCACACGGAAGCCAGACAGGAATTGTTCCCAGGAGTCCTCATAAAGAAAGCAGCGTGTGATGTAGGGAACCACATTTTCCACCGCAGTCTTACGAAAGGCGCACAAGTGATTCATAGGCTTGTTTTCCATAATGATACTCTGGGTTAAAAGCAGCTTGGGCGGACTTTTCTGGTGGCCCCGTGGTTAAGAATCTGCCTGTCAATCCAGGGGACACAAGTTCGATCCCTGGTCTGGGAAGATTCTACATGCTGTGGAGCAACTAAGCCCCTGCACCACAACTGCTGAGCCCCCGCGCTCTGAAGCCCATGTGCCCAGAGCCTGGGCTCGGGAACAGAGAAGCCAGCACGATGAGAAGCCCGTGCACCACAACCAGGAAGGAGCTCCCCGCTCGCCGCAACTAGGGAAAGCCCACGCAGAGCCGTGAAGACCCAGGGCGGCCAGAATTAAATAAACCATGCATAAAATTTCTTAAGGCAATCTGAGGAGTCGTCATTGAGGGGGAGATGGGGTTGGCAGTGTGATATGGGGGGGCCCTGATCCATCTGCATTCTGGGCTACTTCAGATGTATCTCGAGAGTGAATAGCTTCGATAACTAGGAAACCACCAGAAATGTTGCCTCCCTCATCTATATTTCAGGAAATATTGGGAGGTACACGACTTACACTATGCTGTCTGGAGAAACGCCCACTTGCCCAGTTAAGTCCCAGTTTACATGCCACAATAGTATAGTTGGAAGTAGGTTAACATCTTTCTATAATGTATGAAATGCCTGTCATGACGCCTGCCCCCCAGGGGATAGTCGCAGCCCTGATCTGAGACGGGCAGGCTAAGGCAGTGGCAGATTTCTCATGAAATGCGGCTTGGGATGTATTCCAGCCTCTAGAGGACCAGCCTGAAGACTTGCCAAAGTTCTGTTCCACTCACAGGGCCGGGGCAGTTCAGCCTGAAAATCTCCAAAGTGAGTGACACAGCCACTTTGTGGCCTAGAGTCCACAGGACACCTGCAGCTGGTGTGTCTTTCATCAATGTTATTTCTTGCTGTAGCTGCCAAGATAAGCTGACCAATCACTAAGTCACTGAACATGGACTTTTTTAAACTGCCAGTTTTTAAGTTGGGAGATAAGGTAGTGACTTTATTCTCAAATAAGTATGTTCAGTTCAGTTCAGTTGCTTAGTCATGTCTGACTTTTTGCAACCCCATGAATTGCAGCATGCCAGGCCTCCCTGTTCACCACCAACTTCCAGAGTTTACTCAGACTCGCGTCCATTGAGTCTGAGATGCCATCCAGCCATCGCATCCTCTGTCGTCACCTTCTCCTCCTGCCCCCAATCCCTCCCAGCATCAGAGTCTTTTTCAGTGAGTCAACTCTTGGCATGAGGTGGCCAAACTACTGGAGTTTCAGCCTCAGCATCATTCTCCCCAAAGAAATCCCGGGGTTGATCTCCTTCAGCATGGACTAGTTGGACCTCCTTGCTGTCTCAGGGACTCTCAAGAGTCTTCTCCAACACCACAGTTCAAAAGCATCAATTCTTCGGCACTCAGCTTTCTTCACAGTCCAATTCTCACATCCATACATGACCACTGGAATCATAGCCTTGACTAGATGGACCTTTGTTGGCAAAGTAATGTTTCTGCTTTTGAATATGATATCTAGGTTGGTCATAACTTTTCTTCCAAGGAGTAAGCGTCTTTTAATTTTATGGCTGCAGTCACCATCTGCAGTGGTTTTGAAGCCCCAAAGCATAAAGTCTAACACTGTTTCCACTGTTTCCCCATCTATTTCCCATGAAGTGATTTGACCAGATGCCATGATCTTCATTTTCTGAATGTTGAGCTTTAAGCCAACTTTTTCACTCTCCTCTTTCACTTTCATCAAGAGGCTTTTTAGTTCCTCTTCACTTTCTGCCATAAAGGTGGTGTCATCTGCATATCTGAGGTTATTGATATTTCTCCCAGTAATCTTGATTCCGGCTTGTGTTTCTTCCAGTCCAGTGTTTCTCATGATGCACTCAACATATAAGTTAAATAAGCAGGGTGACAATATACAGCCTTGACGTACTCCTATTCCTATTTGGAAACAGTCTGTTGTTCCATGTCCAGTCCTAACTGTTGCTTCCTGATCTGCATACAGATTTCCAAGAGGCAGGTCACGTGGTTTGGTATTCCCATCTCTTTGAGTATTTTCCACAGTTTATTGTAATCCACACAGTCAAAGGCTTTGGCATAGTCAATAAAGCAGACATAGATGTTTTTTCTGGAACTCTCTTGCTTTTTCCATGATCCAGAGGATGTTGGCAGTTTGATCCGTGGTTCCTCTGCCTTTTCTAAAACCAGCTTGAACATCTGGAAGTTCATGGTTCATGAATCACTGAAGCCTGGCTTGGAGAATTTAGAGCCCTGCTTTACTAGCGTGTGAAATGAGTGCAACTGTGCAGTAGTTTGAGCAATCTTTAGCATTGCTTTTCTTTGGCATTGGAATGAAAACAGTCCTTTTCCGGTCCTGTGGCCACTGCTGAGTTTTCCAAATTTGCTGGCATATTGGGTACAGCACTTTGACAGCATCATCTTTCAGTATTTGAAATAGCTCAACTGGAATTCCATCACCTGCACTAGCTTTGTTTGTAGTGAGGCTTTCTGAGGCCCACTTGACTTCACATTCCAGGATGTCTGGCTCTAGGTGAGTGATCACACCATTGTGATTACCTTGGTCATGAAGATCTTTTTTGTACAGTTCTTCTGTGTATTCTTGCCACTTCTCCTTAATATCTTCTTCTTCTGTTAGTTCTATACCATTTCTGTCCTTTATTGAGCCCATCTTTGCATGAAATGTTCCTTGGAGTTTCCTTAAAAAATATAACTGCAGTCCCACTACTTGTCATATACCCTGAAAAATCACAATTTAAAAAGACATATATACCCCAGTGTTCACTGCAGCACTATTTACAATAACTAGGACATGGATGGAATCTAGATGTATACAGAGAGATGAACAGAAAAAGATGTGCGACATATTTTCTAGGCAAGAACACTGGAGAAGGTTGTCATTTTCTCTTCCAGAGTGTCTTCCTGACCCAGGGATTGAATCCATGTCTTCTGCATTGGCAGGTGAATTCTTTACTACTGAGGCACCTGGGAAGGCTCACAGGGTTCTCCTACAGGAGACTCAAATTTGTCTCCAGTTAAAAGATTCTGTGTTGTATTGTTTTCAGTAAATAAAACTATAACTTTTTTTCACATTATATAATTAGAAATTCTTAGCTCTGTCCATTGGTAGGGTATCAGAGCAGTGACATCCCACTAGCGGAGAGCACATCTATCACCCAAATCTTGGTTTTGAAGTACTATTCTTCACCAAAAGAAATCAAGGTTTTTTGAAGAAATGGCTGATTCTAAGATGAGGGTCGGGTAAGTATAAAGTAAGTCTGGAATACCTCATGCTGCCAAAAAGTAAGAAAGTATTCTAAGAATGACAGATATATGTCAAAAGGATTTAGGAACCGATTTGAATGCATTCTTAGTGGCCAAATCTGGAAAAAACAGTACATGAAAATAAATGATAATAGTAATAGATTATAGCAATTGAATAAAATAAGAACCATAAATCCACACACAGATATAGCATTTTAAATGGATAAGTAAATGGGGAGAAGGAAGCCTTTACTTTGTGGTAAAAAGGCAAGTATTAAATGTAGAAGGGGTCATGGTATTAGAAATTAACCATTTGGCAACCACCATAGCAATAATCAATTCAGAGAAGAAGCAGCAAGAGAAGCTATAATAGAATTAGTGGATGAAGGCAACTGATGAATGGGGCTTTACACAGTGCCAAAGAACATCTCAGAAAACTGATATTAAATACAAAGAGGGGGAAATTATCATGTTTAGTG
Source organism: Madoqua kirkii (assembly GCA_006408675.1). Lineage (NCBI taxonomy): Eukaryota > Metazoa > Chordata > Mammalia > Artiodactyla > Bovidae > Madoqua > Madoqua kirkii. The sequence continues at coordinate 45,498 of SJYC01077845.1, read as the reverse complement.
GAGAAATCTGCAGACACCTATCTTAACCAAGCAATCAAAGTTATAATCAACAGTAAGAAGATAAATAGAAACCTTCACATGCCACTCAATAGGTTTCCATGAAAAGAACACAACATTTATGATAGACTCACTGAAAATACATAACCTGTGTGTAATAAAGAGGGAACAATGGGCAAACACAAACAGAGGAACATTCCACAAATAACTACAAAGTATACTTCAAAAATTTTAAACTCATGATAATCAAAGACAAAGGAATTGTTCCAGACTGAAAGAGCCTAGAGGATGTGATAACTGAGTGCCAAGTGCAATCCTGTATTGAACTCAGGAATGGATGTTAATAGAACATTGCCAAAGCTTAAGTAGGGTAAGGAAATGGCACCCCACTCCAGTACTCTTGCCTGGAAAATCCCATGGACAGAGGAGCCTGAGGCTACAGTCCATGGAGTCGTAAAGAGTCAGACATGACTGAATGACTTCACAAGGGTGAAAGATATACAGGAGTTCTTTGTACAATTTTCAGAAATTTCTAAAAAATGAAAAAAAAAGTAAATTTTTAAAATAAAAACATAAGAGATTCTGGGGCTTTAACATGGGGAGATCATCTACATCCAGATGTTGGCAATTTGATCTCTGGTTCCTCTGCCTTTTCTAAAACCAGCTTGAACATTTGGAAGTCCACGGTTCACGTATTGCTAAAGCCTGGCTTGGAGAATTTTAAGCATTACTTTACTATCATGTGAGATGAGTGCAATTGTGTGGTAGTTTGAGCATTCTTTGGCATTGCCTTTCTTTGGGATTGGAATAAAAACTGACCTTTTCCAGTCCTGTGGCCACTGCTGAGTTTTCCAAAAATGCTGGCATATTGAATGCAGCAATTTCGCAACATCATCTTTCAGGATTTGAAACAGCTCAACTGGAATTCCATCACCTCCACTAGCTTTGTTTGTCGTGATGCTTTCTAAGGCCCACTTGACTTCACAGTCCAGGATTTCTGGCTCTAGATGAGTGATCACATCATCATGATTATCTGGGTCATGAAGATCTTTATTGTACAGTTCTTCCATGTGTTGTTGCCACCTCTTCTTAATATCTTCTGCTTCTGTTAGGTTCATACCATTTCTGTCCTTTATCGAGCCCATCTTTGCATGAAATGTTCCCTTGGTATCTCTAATTTTCTTGAAGAGATCTCTAGTCTTCCCCATTCTGTTGTTTTCCTCTATTTCTTTGCATTGATCACTGAAGAAGGCTTTCTTATCTCTCCTTGCTATTCTTTGGAACTCTGCATTCAGATGCTTGTATCTTTCCTTTTCTCCTTTGCTTTTTGCTTCTCTTCTTTTCACAGCTATTTGTAAGGCCTCCTCAGATAGCCATTTTGTTTTTTTGTATTTCTTTTCCATGGAGATGGTCTTGATCCCTCTCTCCTGTACAATGTCTTGAACCTCAGACCATAGTTCATCAGGCTCTCTGTCTTTCAGATATAGTCCCTTAAATCTATTTCTCACTTCCACTGTATAACTATAAGAGATTTGATTTAGGTCATACCTGAATAGTCTAGTGGTTTTCCCTACTTTCTTCAACTTAAGTCTGAATTTGGCAATAAGGAGTTCATGATCTGAGCCACAGTCAGCTCTTGGTCTTGTTTTTGTTGACTGTATAGAGCTTCTCCATCTTTGACTGCAAAGAATATAATCAATCTGATTTCAATGTTGACCATCTGGTGATGTCCACATGTAGAGTCTTCTCTTGTGGCCCTTCTTCCTGGCATGGCTTCTGGAGCACTTGGTGGAATCAGAATTGGGGGTAGAGTCCTGTGGCCTGTGTAGAGAATGCTTGCCTTTTCTATAGAACAGGGATCTATAGCCTGCTTGTCCCTAAGGGCTTTCAGATTATAATTTAGTACATTAGAAAGGAAGACTACCCACAGCCCTGTTTCGACCCATCTGGAAACCTAATATGTTCTTGTTGTTGTTTAGTCACTAAGTCATGTCCGACTCTGCAAACCCATGGACTGTAGCCTGCCAGGCTCTTCTGTACATGGTATTCTCCAGACAAGAATACTGGAGTGGGTAACCGTTTCTTTCTTCAGGGAATCTTCCTGACCCAGGGATGTCTCCTGCATTAGCAGGCAGATTGTTGATTGCTGAGCCACCAGGGAAGCTAGTATACACCTTAGAAGACCCCGGCTGCTGGTGCCAGCTTTCATGGTGCAACTTCTGCATAAAAATGGGCTTCCCTGGTGGCTCAGAGGTTAAAGCATCTGCCTGGAATGTGAGAGACCCAGGTTTGATCCCTGGGTCCGGAAGATCCCCTAGGGAAGGAAATGGCAACCCACTCCAGTACTCTTGCCTGGAGAATCCCATGGAGGGAGGAGCCTGGTAGGCTACAGTCCATGGGGTCTCAAAGAGTCAGATATGACTGAGCAACTTCACTCATACTCTGCATAAAAATAAGCTTATCCAGAAATGTGTATACATGGACTTCCCTGGTGGTCTAGTGGTTAAGAATCCACCTGCCAATTCAGGGAACACAGATTTGATCCTTGGTCCAAGAAGATTCCATGTGCCCCAGAACAACTAAGTCTGTGTACTACGGCTACTGAGCCCACGTGCCTAGAGCCTGTGCTCTGCAACAAGAGAAGCCTCCACAGTGAGAAGCCCATTTGCTGCAACTAGAGAGTAGTCCATGTGCAGCATGAGGACCCAGCACAGGCACAAAGAAATAAAATCTGGGAAAAAGCAGATAAAAGCTAATTAAAGCCATGAAGTTAAAAGACGCTTGCTCCTTGGAAGAAAAGCTGTGACCCACCTAGACCGCATATTAAAAAGCAGAGATGTTACTTTGCCGACAAAAGTCCTTCTAGTCAAAGCTACAGTTTTTCCAATAGTTGTGTGTGGATGTGAGAGTTGGACCATCAAAAAAGCTGAGTGCCGAAAAGTCTATGTTTTTGAACTCTGGTGTTGGAGAAGACTCTTGAGAGTCACTTGCACAGCAAGGAGATCAAACAAGTCAATCCTAAAAGAAATCAGTGTTGAATATTCATTGGAAAGACTGATACTGAAGCTCCAATACTTTGGCCACTTGATGTGATGAGCCAACTCATTAGAAAAGACCCTGATGCTGGGAAAGATTGAAGGCAGGAGGAGACGGGCACGGCAGAGGATGAGATGGTTGGATGGCATCACCGACTCAATGGACAGGAGTTTGAGCAAACCCTGGGAGTTGGTGATGGACAGGGAAGCCTGGTGTTCTGCAGTCCATGGGGTCGAAAAGAGTCAGATGCAACTGAGTGACTGAACTGAAAGTTGTAAACAAGCCTGTCTTATTCTGGGATGATTTCTTCCTCAGGGGAAGCATGTAGTGCCACTGTCTCTGGTGCAAGAGCCTCATTCATAATTCGCTGATTCCTTATGTGATGTGTTGGCCTGAGGAATTCAGACTTGTGATTTCTTAAGCATTTTTTTTTCAAGCACATAAACGAAGTGCATCCTGAGTGGAAGGTCTAGTAAATGAAGCAGCCTACAGTTTGGGGAACTCTTTTGAAAAAAGGAAAAATAAAAAGGACAGTATTCACAATGCAACTAGGTGGAATCATAGTGACAGTATTATCAATGTAGCACCGTGAAAATGTACCTGGTACATCTTTTTTTGGAAAGTAATTTGGCAGGAGCTATCTAACACCTTTAAATATACATATTCTTCCAGCAAATAATTCCACTTTGGGGAATTTACCTAAAAAAATAACCAAAGACAGAGAAAAAATTTATCTGCAAGTGTGTTCAACAGGATGGAAAATAGAAAACAACCTAAATGTTCCAACAAAAGGGGCTGGTCAAGCAAATGGGGCCGTTAAACACCAGGCTATGGAAGCATAGTTAATGCCATTCTCACAATGTACATTTAAGTGAAAAAAGAAAGCTATAAAGCAGTATGCCCAACAGATTAATTCTGTATCAAAAAGCAACCACATGTATGCACCTATTTACATAGTTATATCCATACCTGTATAAATGCACACGTATAACACTATACAACATATATCAGAATACTCAATAATTGATTGTGATGATGGATGATGAATTTGTTTTTAATAACTTTATTTGGCTGCACCTGGTCTCAGCTGCAGCGCAGAGGATCCTCAGTCTTGCTGTGGCACGTGGGAACTCTTAGTTTCAGCATGTGAAATTTAGTTCTCTGACCAGGGATCGAACCTGGGCCCCTGGCATTGGGAGCTTGGAGTCTTCGTTACTGGATCACCAGAGAAGTCCCTACTTTCATCTTTAATCTTTTCTGTTTCATCCAAATATTCTAAAATAAATACAGATAACTGATGTTAACAGAATAAATAAATGCTGTTAAAAGGGGGAAAGATGACCACCTTTTACTAAGTACAGAATATTCTCAGGATGGTAGGAGCCTTCACAGGACATAACAGAATTAGAGATAGTTAGGCCAGGCCAGCAGATGTAGGAGGTATAGGAGATGCAGGCTTGATCCCTGGGTCAGGAAGGTTTCCCTGGAGAAGGGAATGGCAACCCACTCCAGTATTTCTGCCTGGGCAGTCCCATAGATGGAGGAGCCTGGTGGGTTATAGTCCATGGGGTTGCAAAGAGTCGGACACAACTGAGCAGCTGAGACCACACACACACGTACTCACGTGCCGACAAAAGCAGCAGTAGTGGTCCCCACTGGGGATGTGGGTTAAGTCAGCCTCAGCCTGCCTCTCCGCCCATCACCACCACGCTAGATAACTGTTCATTAGGTGGCAGAGCTTTGGAAGTAGCTTTGTGTGTTGCCTGGTCTCTGTAGAAGACTGTGGCCTGTGAGATCCACACATCTCAGGGGCTCCGGGGCAGGCGCTGTCAGCCCCACAGCAAGTGGACTTGCAGGCCTCCCTGCCAAGGGTTCACTCCAGTGGCGTTCACGCGGCAAATGATATCTGAAGAGTCTCAGGAATGAGGCCATGTGTCCAGAGCTTCTGCACAGATCATAGGAGGGGCACGCATGCGTTTGGGCAAATCAAGGGCATTGTTACGGGGAGCAGACCCTAATCTGGCAGAAGAGGCCCCCGCCCTGTGAAGCTGTCGACGCGGCAGCAGCGCTCCGGAGCTGACGAGATGAGCAGACGGGCCAGTCCTCTGCAGCAGATTCTTCCAGTAAACCTGTTCTCCCGCTCCCTGAAGGGCTGCCCTCTCCCCTGCTCCTCCTCCATCATTATTTTTATGATTCCCTATACTTGGCTTTTCTTTCAGCATTTGGTGATGCTGACTGCTTCCTCCTTGAAAATTTTCCTGGCCCCTTGGTCCCATCATCTGTCCGCAACTATGGAAGGTCACTGCAAGCTCATGAGTTAACCTGCCCATTGCATGGATGCTGGCAGAAGACACGAGACTCTTGGGTCAGAGACCAAGGACTCTATTACTCATCCCCCAGTAGGCAGCCTGAGTTTCACGTCTGCAACACTTGCCCTTGTCCCCCACCCCCAAGTTCTGGTGAGAAGATGATGTGGGGTGGATCCGGGTGGGGTTTACACACAGCTGGCCTGTGCCATCGCTTGGGATCCCCACACTTAGGAAACCCTAGTCTTTTATTATTATCTCTGAAATCTAATTTACAAGGCATAAAGCTCAGTAAGTCTACACCTGTGTGAGTTTCAGTGTGTCTACAGAGTCATGGCACCATAGCCACAAGCTTGCTCTTTCCTCTTTTCCACCTGCAGGGACCCCAGACTTTAATTAAAGTTCCTTTAGGGTCACTTAGGAGATGGCCATCTAGCTGGGGTTTGGATCTGCATGGGGTTGGGTTCTCTTAGGTTCGTCTGCACCTTCCTCCATCCTGTGCAACTCATCTCCGACGACTGTGGGCAACTCTGACCTGGAAATGTCCCCTCTCGTGTGTGTTCTTTGCTCCTTTACTTCCTAAAGCACCTTTTAAATATATATATATATATATATATGTATGTATGTATGTATGTATATATAACATAATATATATTATAATATTAAAATATATATTATATATATTTTGACTTCCCTGGGGCTTAGTTGTGGCTTGTGGACTCTTCAATCTTCACTGAGGCTTGTGGGGTCTTTTTTTAGGTGTGGCGTGTGGGATCTGGCTCCCTGTGGTACCAGGGATCCACCTGGGCCCTCTGCATTGGGAGCATGGAGTCTTAGCCACTGGACCACAGGGGAGTCCCTGCTCCTTTAATTCCTGGTATCTCGCTTCAGCATTTTCCCTCGGCCCACTCCCTGTTTATGTACACCGGGATCTGAGCCAGTTCAGCCCGGCCCTGGCACACGGGCGCTGGGAGGAAGAGTGGTGGGCCTGCTTCTTGCCTCATGGAACTTTCCTTTCAACAGTGGAGACAGATGTTAAGCAACTAATCATGGACTTAAATATTTCAGCACACATGCAAAGAGATTCCCAGGGGGTGAAAGAGTTTGCTGAGGAGGTAGGGAGTAGGCAGGGGTGGGAGTACTATGAGTCTCAGAGAAGCAACCTTGGAAGAAGCGGCCTGTGAGCAGAGTTCAGAAAAGTGAACTGAAAATAGTCAAAAGGCCGCCCAGGGCGATGGCCCGTGCACAGACCCTCCACCACTGGCTCACCCTCTTTGTTCAGGGCTGACGGATCCCTGTGGGGCCTCTGCCAGGACCTTCCTGCCACTGCAGGAACCCCAAGCCCAGAAAGCAACCTGAACTGGGCAGTCAGCCATGCGTGCAGTGGTCCCTTGGGAGGTCTTGAGCATAGCTAATCAAAAATGATTTATGTCCACTTCAATTTCTTTTAACTTTAATAAAGAATAATCAAAAACTATTCTGTAGAGATTGCCAAAGAGGTACAAATATGGTCTTAAGAGAATCAATGGGCCAGATTTTAGCAAGTTGCTAAATGTCATGCTATTGAAGCAAGCAGTGTGACTAGAAAAGAATTTTCATCACGAATGAATTGTGGGAATTTCACCTAAATATTTTCTAGCCAGGAGATTTCTGCAGCAATTGGAGTAATTTTCAACTGGAAATGGTGGCCTAATTTTGCATGGGTGTTTGCACGCACTCACGGTACTAGGAGCTCGAATCAGCACACAGGAGGCTTCCAGGCCCTGTGTGTTCGAATGCCTCCTGTAAAGCAGGCACAATGTCAGTTACACACAGTTTCTTTTTATTAAAGACAGTAATGTTTCCACTTCTGCTGATTATAAATCAATTGCAGCCTGCATGCACTCCCTGTAATAATGACAGCCGTTTTTGCAGGCTGTGTCTTATCTCTTTGTGAAGAGAATAATGTCCTGACACAGGAGCAGAGACGATGGGGAATTGCAGAATGGCAAGGCCATTATAGCTACCTTGATAGCTAATCGGGTGATATGAAAACAGCAGAGTTTCCTTGGCATCAGGTTGCTTTTCTTGTCTTCCTTTCTAGATAGTTCCTGAAGATAGAGGGGTTTTGCCTGGGTGTGAAAGGATGCACAAATGCCACAGGGTCAGAAATGTTCAGATTTAGGCCTTTGCAACCCCTGCTCTTGCAGAGTCTGTGCTCTCAGAACAAGCTGACTTATTCCATATAACACAAAACAAACTAAGGGAAGGTGGAGTTTGAATTGTTTAAAAGAGAGCAAGAAACAAATGGGAGAGGCGAAAGGGAAAACAATTTCTAAAGGAATTGTTGTCATAATGGAAGAGACGGGTATAAAAATGGGGTTAAACGGGACTACCAGTGAGGCTACAAAAATACCTTTGTTCAGCTTAGAACACACATGCCCCCCTGAGTGGATAGACTGGAAAAAGTTTCCCTCTCTGGGCATGTGCAGCCCCAAGGAATATAGCAGGCAGACAGAGCCTTTGGGCAAAGGAAACAAGTAACTCTTTTCCAGGTGGATTTGGTCCACCTGTGGTCACGACTCCTGCTTTGCCAATAGAGCAGCGTCTGGATTGGGGTGCCACACCCGTGGCCCCTGGCTCAATATCCTTGGTGTAGTGACCAGTCGCTCAGCCTCAGGAAGTGGCCTGGATTTAAGGAATGCTTACATGTTTCGTGGTATTATTTGGACCCTTGCTTAACAATGAGGGACTTAAGATGACATTAGCCTTCAAGTCTTGGAGATGTAGGACAAGGCCAGCAGACTCAGTGTCACTCTGGAACTTGTTATAAATGCAGATTATCTTGGACTTCCCTGGTGGTCCAGTGGTTAAGGATCCACCGGCCAGTACAGGGGACACGGGTTTGATCCCTAATCCGGGAAGATTCCACTTACCACGGATTAGCTAAGCCCACAACTGATGAGTCCATGTGCCTAGAGCCCGTGCTCCTCTTTAAGAAAAGCCACAGTGACGAGAAGCCTGCTTACCACAACTAGAGAAAGCCTGTGTGCCACGAAGGTGACCCAGCGCAGCCAAAAAGTAAAGATTTTTGAAAATTAAGTGCAGGATATCTAGCCTCACCCCTGACCTACTGAGTCACCTTGGAGGTGATTCTTACGTGTGCTAACACTGGAGAGCCATTGCTTTAGACCGATAGAGTTGGGGTAAGAAAACCACCCAAGACTGGTAGCACGTTGGCTATGGTGTCCCTTAATAATATGTCCAGAAAGTCTGCCAGCCAGGAATTCAGGAAGATGTTTTGCCCCTCCTCACACAGATATTTCTGACTTTGAGACCCCCCAAGGTTTCTATAAAGCTAGGTATCTATCACATAGGTTCCCAAACTGTATTCAATGGAGCAGTATTTTCCTGCAAGATGGCATTTAATGTTCTTTAAACAAGCAAATGAGTTTCTGCCACACTGCACGCTACCCTTCTCACGGTGTCTCAGGGTAACTGCACTGTTGTGTACTGGCCAGCAGCTGGCCGATGCGATTAAGGCCTCAGTGACTGGAATCGAATCACTTGAGTCCACATCCTAACTCTAGCATCATTCCACAGGGTCTTGTAAGGTTTTGTTCCTCATCCTATGGTTCATGGACCAGCATCATCGACAAGACTTGGCAACTTGCTGGAAATGAAGCGTATCAAGGGTGGTCCAGTAGTTAAGACTCCACACTCCCATTGCAGCAGGCCAGGGTTTGATTCCTGGTGAGGAAACTAGATCCCGCCTGCCCAGACTAAAGATCCTTTGTGCTGGAACCAAGACCCAGCTCAGCCAAATAAATTAAAAAAAAAAAAAAAAAGAATTATGTCAAGTAATTCAGCACAGACTCGAGGAATCAGAGTCTGCATTTTTAAGAGATTCCCTAGGTGGTTTATATGCACATTGATATAAGAAGTACTGTTCTAAATCATTCAAAAAACTATGATCATGGCATCTGGTCCCATCACATCACGGCAAATAGATGGGGGAAAATGGAAGCAGTGACAGATTTTATTTTCTTGGGCTCCAAAATCACTGCAGACGATGACTGCAGCCATGAAATTAAAAGGCACTTGCTCCTTGGAAGAAAAACTATGACTAACCTAGACAGCATATTAAAAAGCAGAGACATTACTTTGCCAACAAAGGTCCATCTAGTCAAAGCTGTGGTTTTTCCAGTAGTCATGTATGAATGTGAGAGTTGGACTGTGAAGAAAGCTGAGCACTGAAGAGTTGATGCTTTTGAACTGTGGTGTTGGAGAAGATTCCAATTTATTGGACAACAAGGAGATCCAACCAGTCCATCCTCAAGGAAGTCAGTCCTAAATATTCATTGGAAGGACTGATGCTGATGCTGAAACTTCAATACTTTGGCCACTTGATGCAAAAAACTGACTCATTTGAAAAGACCCTGATACTGGGAAAGATGGAAGGTGGGAAGAGAAGGAGACGACAGAGGATGAGATGGTTGGATGGCACCACCGAGTCAATGCACATGAGTTTGAGTAAACTCTGGGAGTTGGTGATGGACAGGGAGGCCTGGCGTGCTGCAGTCCACGGGGTCGAAAAGATTCAGACACAACGTAGTGAATGAACAATGACAACAATTTAAAATCATGTCATTTGACTTCTCTCTGCCTCAGTTTCCTCATTTGAGGAATAGAAATATTCTTAGGACTTTTCTCATGCCTTATCATGCATCAGAATCACCTAGAGGGTTTGTGAAAGCAGAAGTGTCCTTCCCCCACCCCCATAGTGTTCCTGGTTTATTAGGTCCAGTGTGGGGACAGAAAATTCCCATTTCTAGCAAGTTCCAGGGGCTGCTAATGCAGTGAGTCTGGGGACCATCCTTGGAGAACCACCACTCTAGATCATTCTAAGAGCATTGCTCATTCTCTGCCCATGTTTTCTTCCTTGAAGGATGCTATTTTAATACTTGACTTTATGTTTTGCCCTTTTTGCTGTTTCATTGGAATCTTAGCACTGGCCTATAAGTTCTTCTGGGCAGAAATTATACCTTCCACACTCCACACTCTCTTATTTTCTGTTTTGTTAAATAATGAGTACATTTCCAGTGTGATTAATAATAGAATAAGGGAAAGGGAAAAGACAACTCAGACTACCAACCCCAATAAATAGCCTCCTCAAATGTATAGCAGCCCTGAATTCTCATTTAAATGAACATTTCTCCTAGATTCCCAGGTCACATTGATGCTGCTAGTACGCACCCCACCAGTTGAAAAGGACTTTTCCTAGGAACTTTAGGTGGATTAAACATAGGCTGCTTAACACAATGCCTGACACAGACTGAGCATTCAGCTATGTTTGTTAATGTGACTTCTACTTAATAAACACTCAGATCCCATGCTTTGAACAAAATATCAAACCCTGTTGTGGAACTTTATTCACAGGGGATATATTGGCGTTTCAGAGGAAGCAGTGTGTTATTGCAGGGGTGCTTGAGCTTCCCACATTGTCAGTGTGCTATGGAAATCAGTTCCTAGTCTCTCTTTAAAAAAAAAAAATTTAAACATAGATTCAGGAGCAGACAACCAGCAAATCTCAAGGCAGTGGCTCTCTGAGCTTTCCAGAGATCCTATGGGAGGAGGGCATGGCAACCCACTCCAGTATTCTTGCCTGAAGAATCCCACAGACAGAGGAGCCTGGCAGGCTACAGTCCATGGGGTCACAGAGGGTCAGACATGACTGAAGCGACTAAACATGTATGCTCGTATAGAGTACTGGCGGAAGAGCCAGAGATAGGAAGGTGCTAGGTAGAATGGGGCAAAGTATGCCTTACGAGCCAGTGCCCCCAGACCACCCTTCTGTCTGGGGAACCCAACCTAAGACTCTGTTTTGAGTGCCCACTGGGAAATTGATTCAGCTCAGTCATCGCCTAGAAGATGATTCATTTTATAACAGATACAGCTCTCAAATACTTGCCACAAGAAGAGGCGTGCCTGGAACTTTCGGAGGAAGGGTGGACTTATGGATGAAAAATATTACAGGCGGCAAAAGAAGAGTTCCAGCAAGACGAAGGGGTAACGTGTGCCTAAGGGTTTGGTGGACTTTTCCACAGGCTTCAGGGTGCACCATCTGTGTCCTGCACCTCCCTGGCTTTTCCCGGGACTTGGACTTCCCCTCACTGTCCTGCTCCTCCTGAGCATCCCGGCATCGGAATCCCTGTGCACTTACGTGGCATTTAATGTCATGGCTGGAAGGCTTTACTCTCTCCCCTTGTCTCCAGGCTGTGGTCCACTTTAGGCTTTTGGCAGCCCGCCTGTGTCCACTCAAACCTATCCATTGCCTGGGGGCTGAGGTTTCTGAGTTGTTTCCTGCACAATAAAATTTCCCTTTGTTTTCTCCTCTTTTCTTCCCTGCCTCTCTCTGGGGCTGACAGTGGCTGGTACTTGTGCTTCTTACTCATCCTCTCTGCTTTAAATCCCTTCTCCATGTTGCCCCAGCATTCTGGCCTCTGAGCCTCTCACCATCCCTGGTCTTCTGGAATCCCTTGCGATCTCTGCCTCCGCGCTCCTCCTGGGTGACTGCTCAGTCGCCTTGACCTTGAGCCTCTGCTTGTCCTTGCGTGTGGCCTCATCTCTCTGAACCTCACCTCCACGGCTCCTTGCCCCGGTCCATCACACGCTGTTGCCTTTCATGGCTCTGGGCCCTCAGCTTGTCCCTGTCTGGCTGTTGCCTGCTCCCAATATGACAAATGCGATTATCAAAAGTCCTGTTTTTCCAGAGATTTTATAAGACAACCCACAATTTCTTATTCTTCCACGGGAGAAAGCCTGGTGGTTTCAGAAGCTAAACAGAAAAAATATAGATGGTTCAAGGGGATGCGCTTAATCCTCGCTGGATAAGAAGAAAAGTGAAATCATTCTGGAGGAGACATCAACATAAGATTTAAACTTGAAAAAATTAATATTTTTGCACTTAAATTAGTCCTTTGCTGTTTGTGTTAATTCCTTATTACGGATGTAACAAGTTCTGCAAATTGAGTGGATTGAAACAATGGAAGTGTATTACTTTACAGTTGTGGAGATCAGAAGTCAGAAATGGGTCTTGTGGGCTAAAATCAAGGTGTCAGTGGGCTGTGCTTCTTCTGGAGGTTCCAGGGGAGAATCTCTCCCCTTACCCTTCCCAGCTTCTGGGGGCCACCGCGCCCTGCACTCCTTGGCTCGTGGATCCTTCCTTCATCTTAAGGAGGTCACATCACTCTGACCTCTGCCTCTGTCGCCATGTCTGTCTCTGACTTTGACCATCCAGCTTTCCTCTTCTGCACGTAAGTCCTTTTGTTTGATTCAGAATCTCTCTCCGTCTCAACATCTGTAATCCCATCTTCAGAGTCCCTTTTTCTATGTAAAGTGATGTATCTGCAGGCTCTAAGGATTAGAACATAGACATCTTTGAAGGGCTGTTACCCACTTTACCCCACTTCACCTCTAATTTCATGGTTAATTTAGAGCCGCGATCCCCCAGCTTTTAGGCACCAAGGACTGGTTTTGTGAAAAGCAATTTTTTCCACAGACCTTGGGGCTGGGGGTATGATTTCAGGATGATTCAAGCACATTACGTCTATTGTGCACTTTATTTCTATTATGATTCGATCAGTTTCACTTCAGATCATCAGGCCTCAGATCCCAGAGGTTGGGGACCCTTGATTTAGGAGCTCCACTGACACCAGAATATGCTTCTGGTTAAATGTTTTCCATGCCTTCTCATTTATTTGTCAAGATAACTCCATAAAGCAAGCCCCAGTATCAGATCCATGGTTTAAATGCGGAGCTGAAGGCCAGAAAAATAAACTTGCCTGCCTGAATTTGCACAAATGGTATTCACTTGCACTTGTTTTCCTATCAGTTATTGTAACTTGCTACTGTGAAAAAGGGACTTTTTCAAACCCAGAATATCACATCTAAGATTCAGGATGGTAAAGACAAAAATGTTGTATTAAAAATGTTGATTCTAGAAATGTTTATCAAGTCAAGAGGCATCAGGGCATGGTGCTGCAGATGAAAAGAGCAAAGTCCTGCCCTCGGGCAGCTCTCAGTCTGTTGAGGGAAATACTTGTTGGAAAAATTGCATGGCAAGTTTGTACCATACATAAGAGAGTGAGGAGCTTTCAAGGTGATGTGGCAGTCAAGGGCACTTACTGGAGATGCTAATGAGCTGCACCTGGGCTTAAAGGCATCGAGAGTATCTCCAGGCAGAGGCTTCAGGCAGTGGAAGAAGCATATACCAAGGAGGAGAGGTGTTAAAAAGCCCCCATCCACGCTGTACCTGGGGGACAGATTGGTCCATGTCGGGGGCACTTAGAACCTGTGGGTGGGGTACCAACAGCTAGCTGTTTATTACCACTTTGTGGACTATGTTTTCACTGACTTACCTAAATCTGCTCTTGGGGATACCCTGTGGGTTTTGCTTAGGAGATGTACAAAAATGGGAGGAAGTTTAAAGGGCTAAGTGCCCACCCCATATGCAGATGAGCAAGGAGCCAAGGTGTTTAGAAGGGGCTGTGCTGTCTCTTCCTATGGGCAGGCAGCTGCCCTCTCGCATCAGCTCCCTAGCAAAGTTTATTCTTGAATCACGTCACCTACCGATATCAGCAATGGAGACTCATTATGGAAAGTCATGGGCCCCGGGGGTGTGGGGGTGGATGGAGCTTCCACGCTGGGAGTGTGTGATACTATGATTTCTCCCTCCTTTCCTCTGTCCTGCAGCAATGGAATGGAAGGGACACGGCCCTCATGGTCACCCGTGTGGTCAACCACAGGCGTTTCTCGGCAACAGTCAGCGTGGCAGACACGACCCAGCGGAGTGTGAGCAAGTATCGCTGTGTGATCCGTTCTGATGGTGGCTCCGGTGTGTCCAACTATGCCGAACTGATCGTGAAAGGTGAGTGCCACCACCCAGGTGGTTGGCCTCCTAGGGATCCTTTGGCCCCAAGCTTGCATGGTGGGAAGAGCTAAGACTGCTGTTTTCTTATTTGTGGTTCCTTCACTCATTCCATAGAATGAAACAGCTTTAAATTCTCCCCATCAACCCACTTCAAAAAAAAAATAAAGTTACCGTAAAATCATGCAATACTTCACTGTCATTCAAAGTTGAGTCTTAGATGTAAGATGTGTACATGAAACCTTATGGGATAGATGACATGGAAGACATCTCCAAATTTGGCTTTTTTTTTTTGCATTTAAATTTAGAGTGAGCCAATGTCCTTGTGCTTGGGTGGCTTTCTGTTACAGTAATCGAGAAAACAATAGTTTCTAAGGGATATTTTATTGAAAAGTTGATATAGTGACAATATTTTAGAAGGGCTTTTGAAATAAATAACCCCCACCCCACTGACTCTGAATCATTTTTTCCCCAGTTTTCTTGTTCACCTTTGATGTGTTTTTCCATGAAAATATGTACATTGTCCCTTTTCTGCTCTTTCAAGGAGCTGGATATTCCATTCATTTTTAAGACTCTATAATCTTTGTTACAGTGCTTAATAGTTGTGTACTATTTCATCAAGTTCATCATACTCATCCTATTTTTAAAAATCTCTGTCATCATTTAGATAATTCCAGGTGCTTTTGTTTTTATCTTTATCCCCCAGCTTTTAGGCACCAAGGACTGGTTTTGTGAAAAGCAATTTTTTCCACAGACCTTGGGGCTGGGGGTATGATTTCAGGATGATTCAAGCACATTACGTCTATTGTGCACTTTATTTCTATTATGATTTGATCAGTTTCACTTCAGATCATCAGGCCTCAGATCCCAGAGGTTGGGGACCCTTGATTTAGGAGCTCCACTGACACCAGAATATGCTTCTGGTTAAATGTTTTCCATGCCTTCTCATTTATTTGTCAAGATAACTCCATAAAGCAAGCCCCAGTATCAGATCCATGGTTTAAATGCGGAGCTGAAGGCCAGAAAAATAAACTTGCCTGCCTGAATTTGCACAAATGGTATTCACTTGCACTTGTTTTCCTATCAGTTATTGTAACTTGCTACTGTGAAAAAGGGACTTTTTCAAACCCAGAATATCACATCTAAGATTCAGGATGGTAAAGACAAAAATGTTGTATTAAAAATGTTGATTCTAGAAATGTTTATCAAGTCAAGAGGCATCAGGGCATGGTGCTGCAGATGAAAAGAGCAAAGTCCTGCCCTCGGGCAGCTCTCAGTCTGTTGAGGGAAATACTTGTTGGAAAAATTGCATGGCAAGTTTGTACCATACATAAGAGAGTGAGGAGCTTTCAAGGTGATGTGGCAGTCAAGGGCACTTACTGGAGATGCTAATGAGCTGCACCTGGGCTTAAAGGCATCGAGAGTATCTCCAGGCAGAGGCTTCAGGCAGTGGAAGAAGCATATACCAAGGAGGAGAGGTGTTAAAAAGCCCCCATCCACGCTGTACCTGGGGGACAGATTGGTCCATGTCGGGGGCACTTAGAACCTGTGGGTGGGGTACCAACATGCTAGCTGTTTATTACCACTTTGTGGACTATGTTTTCACTGACTTACCTAAATCTGCTCTTGGGGATACCCTGTGGGTTTTGCTTAGGAGATGTACAAAAATGGGAGGAAGTTTAAAGGGCTAAGTGCCCACCCCATATGCAGATGAGCAAGGAGCCAAGGTGTTTAGAAGGGGCTGTGCTGTCTCTTCCTATGGGCAGGCAGCTGCCCTCTCGCATCAGCTCCCTAGCAAAGTTTATTCTTGAATCACGTCACCTACCGATATCAGCAATGGAGACTCATTATGGAAAGTCATGGGCCCCGGGGGTGTGGGGGTGGATGGAGCTTCCACGCTGGGAGTGTGTGATACTATGATTTCTCCCTCCTTTCCTCTGTCCTGCAGCAATGGAATGGAAGGGACACGGCCCTCATGGTCACCCGTGTGGTCAACCACAGGCGTTTCTCGGCAACAGTCAGCGTGGCAGACACGACCCAGCGGAGTGTGAGCAAGTATCGCTGTGTGATCCGTTCTGATGGTGGCTCCGGTGTGTCCAACTATGCCGAACTGATCGTGAAAGGTGAGTGCCACCACCCAGGTGGTTGGCCTCCTAGGGATCCTTTGGCCCCAAGCTTGCATGGTGGGAAGAGCTAAGACTGCTGTTTTCTTATTTGTGGTTCCTTCACTCATTCCATAGAATGAAACAGCTTTAAATTCTCCCCATCAACCCACTTCAAAAAAAAAATAAAGTTACCGTAAAATCATGCAATACTTCACTGTCATTCAAAGTTGAGTCTTAGATGTAAGATGTGTACATGAAACCTTATGGGATAGATGACATGGAAGACATCTCCAAATTTGGCTTTTTTTTTTTGCATTTAAATTTAGAGTGAGCCAATGTCCTTGTGCTTGGGTGGCTTTCTGTTACAGTAATCGAGAAAACAATAGTTTCTAAGGGATATTTTATTGAAAAGTTGATATAGTGACAATATTTTAGAAGGGCTTTTGAAATAAATAACCCCCACCCCACTGACTCTGAATCATTTTTTTCCCCAGTTTTCTTGTTCACCTTTGATGTGTTTTTCCATGAAAATATGTACATTGTCCCTTTTCTGCTCTTTCAAGGAGCTGGATATTCCATTCATTTTTAAGACTCTATAATCTTTGTTACAGTGCTTAATAGTTGTGTACTATTTCATCAAGTTCATCATACTCATCCTATTTTTAAAAATCTCTGTCATCATTTAGATAATTCCAGGTGCTTTTGTTTTTATCTTTCCTTTGTGCGTGCAACAATTAACACCTCAATTGAGTTCTTCCAAAGAGAATATTTTTATTCTACTAGACCAGATTATTTCCTTGGGTAAATTCCCTAGGGGTAGAGTTGTTAGGCCAGAGAATATAAGCATCTTTATGGATTTTTCTTTGTGTTGCAATATTGCTTTTGAAAAAAAAAATAGGTTGACAGCTTACACTGGAAAACAGCAGCGTATGGATGTTCTCATTTTCCAGCGTTATGTTCACCGGTTAAAATTTTAATATAACGTAATTTAGTGAATGAAATAGTGAAGCTGTTCATCTTAATGCTAGCTGCAGAATGATACCCAGTGTGTTTGAAGATAGAAGCGTTGTTCAACGCCCGAGAAGGCTCCTGAGTTGGTTCCCTGGGTCAAAGGATGGGTTGGTGTGGAACCTTGACCTCTCTTTGCCTGCCTGTGTAATGATTGCCTTTCCTGGGTGAGTCTGCCGTCTGAGATTCTCTCTCCTGTGCTGTCCTGACTCCAGATGGATATTCACATGGATGCGGATTTGTTGTTCATCAGATCTCAGCCTGACTGTCAACATGCCATCTTCTCTGAGAGAATTTCCCTCTCCTAGCTCCCCGCCATTCTCACGGTCACATTCTATCACTCTTCACGTTTCTATATTTTTCTTCATTTACTTGGCAGTTTGGTGTCCCCCCTTAGGATATAACGTCAGTGGAGTTTGGTCCATCTTCCATGTGTTTTGTGGCTCACAGTCAGCCCCCTGAGCTTAGCAGAGTGCCTGGCATGTGTGCTGAGCGTGCCAGGTCATTCGAGAGCACCAGTGCTCCATGGCTTTGCCCTGCACGATCAGTCGTTTCATACGACTCGGCCTTAAAATATTTGTTGAGTGGTGGATCAGTGAATGAGTTATTGGCCTCGGCAAGAATTCATTTCTTCGTTGGAATTCTATGAACACTTAAATTGAAGATCAACAAATTGAGTGGTTATAAACAAAACAACTAACGGGAAAAACAATCACCTTTAAAATAGTTTACACTGAGTGCCAATATCTATCAAAGAAGCTATCATTTTGATCCTGTTAGGCTCGTTTTTGACTTTTTGGACCGTAAGGTTGATCTGTGTGATAAAGTGGCCTTTGCGGGTCTTTCCTATAGTCAGTGAATATGTCACTCCTGCGCTGTGCTTTCTGGATGCTGTTGTATGATGATATCCCACACAGCAGTGGAAGCCTCCCTCCTCATCCTGAGAATGGACTGTGTTTTCTCCCATTGTCCTGGTCTCACTAGCACCTTGCCGTGCCTGGCACAGCGTTGGTAATGCGTGGATTGGATGAAGGACTACTGGGGCTAGTGTTGGGCTCTCAACTGTTCACATGCAGACAAATGGAGTCAGAAAACACTCCATTTCATCTTTCCTTATGTCCCCAGGTGTGAAGAAGGAGGTGTGGGGCCAAATCCAAGGGCCCCTTGGACAGAGGATGTGGTTTCCATGGCGAAGCATCGTGGCCTTTGTTTGGAGGGGTGGCCAGGCTGTCCTGGGGCTGGGGTTTGTCCTTTGCTGGCTGTGCTCCTTGGGCTTGAGTTCAGCCTGGAGGGGGCAGTACCCTGATACGCTCCAGGAGCTATGGATCTGCTCTGCCTCTCCCCTGTAGCCCCCACCGCTCCATTTTAAGGAGTGCCCTTAAAATGGAGTGCCCTCCTTCAGAAGTCTCCTCCATGGTGGGTGAAGGTGGGTTTGCGCTCCTGGTGATGGATCCTGTTAGGTTGCACCTTATTGAAATCCTTTATGGAATATTGCATTTTCTTAGTGCCTGTTTTTCTTCCCTGTTGCACTTCTCTTTTTATATTCACTTAGGGGTCAGCTAGAAACTAGACCCCTTGAATGTAGAAGTCTCTTTACATTCATGATCTTATTTAGTCCTGACTGTGGCTCTGCACCTTGGTTTTATTTTAATTCATTTTACAGCTGTAGGAGCATCCACAGCCAGGTTGAGACACAGAGCCAGGTCCTTAGGGGCAGAGCGGGGATGGCCCAGGGGCTGGATCATGCTCTTTAGGTCTCACCTGGAGGGCCTGAGGCTTGTGGCCTTGTCAGCATCTGGTAGCATCGTGTCTGAACCGTGTCAGAAACATCCAGACAGCAGGCTGGACTCATAGCAGGGGTCCCTCGACCTGTTGCTAACTTGAGTTTTTAACCCAGGCATCAAGTTTCTGCTGTTTCCTTTTTTTCTGGAGAGGGATACCAACTGCCAGATTCCTGGAGAAATGGATTTAACCCTTCCCTACACACACACACACACACACACACACACACACACACACACACACACAGAGCCCTTATGGTCCAGTGGCTAAGGCTGTGTACTTCCAATGCAGGGGACCTGGGTTCGATCCCTGATTTTATTTTCTTAGGCTCACTGTGGATGGTGAGCCCCATAATCACTGTGGATGGTAACTGCAGCCATGAAATTAAATTGCTCCATGGAAGAAAAGCTATGACAAACCTAGACAGTGTATTAAAAAGCAGAGACATCACTTTGCTGACAGAGAGCTGTATAGTCAAAGCTTTGGTTCTTCTAGTAGTCACGTATGGATGTGAGAGTTGGACCATCAAGAAGGCTGAGCACCAAAGAATTGATGCTTTCAAACTGTGGTGCTGGAGAAGACTCTTGAGAGTCCAAGGGACTGCAAGGAGATCCAACCAGTCCGTCCTAAAGGAAATCAGCTCTGAATGTTCATTGGAAGGACTGATGCTGAAGCTCCAATACTTTGGCCACCTGATGGGAAGACTGACTCATTGGGAAAGACCCTGATGCTGAGAAAGATTGAAAGCAGAAGGAGAAGGGGATGACAGAGGATGAGATGGTTGGATGGCATCACCGACTCGATGGACATGAGTTTGAGCAAGCTCCAGGAGTTGGTGATTGACAGGGAGACCCCGCGTGCTACAGTCCATGGGGTCATGAAGAGTAGGACACCACTGAGTGACTAGACTGAACTGAACTGAGGTAGATGGGGCAGGACACTTGTCCCAGGTCACGATCTTGCTCCCATATCTGTGGCCCTGGAGAGACCCTTTGAGGCTTCCTATGCAGAGTGGGGACTGGAGCTTCCCTCATGTGCAGAACATACAGGAGGGTATATTAAAGTAGGGGTCATGGGATTTCCCTGGTGGTCCAGTGGTTAGGGCTCTGTGCTTCCCCTGCAGGGGCACAGATGCAGTCCCTGGTCGGGAAGATAAGATCCCACCTGCTGCACAGCACAGCCAGCATTTTTTTACATTATTATTTTTTTAAAATTAGGCCCAACATGTAGGCTTGGGAACATTTGGGTCCTGGAGTTCCCACTACATCAGTCTCCCCAGATTCCTCCTCTGTCCACCACCAGTGAGCCAGAGATCTGGAACAAAAGAGAAGTTTCTGGTCCTGCTTGTGCTCGTCCTCCTGATCTCATGGGCCCCCTCTGCCTGGCATCACTCATTTGGAACTCAGGCCATGCAGGGGTTGGGAGGACCAACCATGGGTGCCGGGAGCCGGAGGTCCCTCTGCTGCTGTTTGTGGCAGGGGCTTGTGCTGGGCCAGGCTGTGGAGGGCGGAGACATCTTTCTCCATTTCTGTTTCTGTCTCTCCCTAGGCAGGGGTATTTATGGCTGGCTTGTGGCTTGTGTACTGTCCTGGGACTGTGACTATCGGTGCTTCAGAAAACACCACTTCATTTGAGTGTAGGTAATACAGAATTTTCAGGGCAACACACAGATCAAAATGCAAGCAAATTGGAATTACTTCATTTCAAAGAGCTGTTTATTGAGTTGTGATAATGTACCTGTACATTAGATTACTCTGTAATTGAGGTTTCACTCAATTGACAGTCTGGTCCCTCAACCTACCTGTTCCAGACCACTGCTCATAAATGCACTAATTTGCTGTCTGTTTCTGGGTTTCCTAAAGCCTTTGATTTCAGGGCATTTTAGCTTATTCCAAGGACTTAAGTTTCTTCGAATATGCAGATGTGGTCTTGATGACAACTTTCTAACTCATAAAAATTTTGTTGGTGGTGGTATTGTCTTCTAACTCCGTTTAACAACCTACCATGGTTTCGGAACTTCTTGTCAATACACAGATTAGTTCCTCGAAGAAATCCAGTGCTGGTGCTGAGAGTCAGATGTTCGGATTTAAGTCCCTTGTGACTTTTATCAAGGCAGCTGGGCAGGGTCAAGAGTATAGATTTTGTGTATGGATGTCAACATGCTAGTTTCAGTCTCAGACCTGGCCCCAGCTCTCTGTGTCTTCAGGGAAATTACGTATTTGCTTCGATCCTCAGGTTCCTCATCTGTTCAGTGGGGGCAGATATAGCTAGTTGGATCCTTATTAGAGGGAGAAAACATATGTATAGCTCTTAGTACAAAACAGACACCCACCCAGTCATATCTCTGCTTTTTCATACTGTTCATGTTCCTGGGTTCTCGCAGCAAGAATACAGGAGTGGTTTGCCATTCCCCTGATGCTGGGAAAGAATGAAGGCAAAAGGAAAAGAGGGTGGTAGAGGATGAGATGGTTAAATAGCATCATGAACTCTATGGACATGAATTTGAGCAAACTCCGGGAGACAGTGAAGGACAGGGAAACCTGGTGTGCTGCAGTCCGTGGGATCGCAGAGTCGGACATGACTTGGCGACTGAACAACAATAGTTAGCCTGTAGTTATCGATAATCATATTTTACTGTATTCAAGGAGATATTCATCAAATATCAATACACGGGCTACTTTTCCTTGTTCTGCTTCTTGTACTCTGGTAATTTAAACTTAATCATCTCAAGGTCTGTTTCCTCTGGAACGACATTGAGGAATGGGATTGGAGTCATCAAACGCAGCCCACTGCTCCGAGTTGGTTGCAGAGATGCTTTCCTTAGATCGCATTGTCTTTTTTTTCTTTTGACATTTTGTTCCAATCCTTAAATTCTTCTTGAAGTTGCGTCCGTTTGGCCACCACTGAGCCTGCATTTTAGGATGGCAGCAGTGGGCTGGCATGGCTGCCCTGTTCTGGGATGCTCCACAGTTCACCCCTGCTCTGACTTGGCCCACGTTGCTCACCTTACCAGGCTTGCTCCTGTAGGCCTTGAGTTTACAGCCTGTGGTTTAAAGATTACTTGGCTAGAATAGTTGACTTGTCCTTATTGTTAAGAGTTTATGGGGGTTGGGGGTCAAGTAGTGTGATAGGATCACAGTCTAGTAGGAAGAATCATGCAGCCTTACAACGGATGGCTTTCTAGTTGTGTCAGGCACCTACTATACTCTCTTATAAGCCTATAAGTAGCCATACGATACACGTGCTGTAGCATCCCCCTTTTACAGATGAGGGCGTGGAGGATCAGAGAGGTTAGGCAATCATCCCAAGGTCACACAGCTTATATGTGGCACAGTTGGGATTCCAGCCCATGCCTGCCTGTGCCAAATAGATCCTGTTCTTTCTTCTACATCACATTTCTTAGAAAATCCAATCTGATAGACCCTGTAATCAGGTGTGAGCTGAGGAAATATACAGAGGGTAGAACAGCTAATGCAATCGGGAAAGGATCTTTAGCCTTCCCAGGTGACCAAGGCTGCTGGCTCCTGTCCCGTCAGTGAGAGCAGCCCCGGAGGACCACTGCACACCTGAGAAGAAACGGAGACGGCAGGCACTCTGAGCTTTCAGCTTGGACAGCACTGGGGCGAAATTGCCTTCCCAATCAGACTCCGAGCATCCGTATCTGTTCTCTGCCAGTCTTCAGAGGCAGAGGGGAGCTGGGAGCTGTATGGTGCAGTGGTCGGAGAACCGGGGCTGGCATCTGGCCTCTTGCCCTGTAAACTCCACTGCTTAAGCCTGCCTGGAGGCCTACCACCCCTACCATCTCCCCTGTCTACACCCTAGACGAGGAGGTGAAAAACCTTCCCTACACAGGCCATGGTTGTCAACATTTTCATCTTCATGGGCCACCCAGGCTCTGTTTTAACTACTCGACTCTGCTGTTGTAGCAAAAGCAGCCCTAGAAAAGATGGCATGAATGAGTGAGGCTGTGTGACAACAAAACTTTATTTAAAAAAAAATCAGGAACAGAGCAGAGTTTGGCTCCTGAGTCACAGTTTGTTATCACCTCTTGAGACCAAGCCCTTTCTTTGCAATGGATGAGTCTGCCAGCCTCCTCCCTGTTCCACGTCTACACCGCTGAGGTCTGCTCTCTGTGCAGCCTCAGTGACAGTTTGAAAACAAGTTAAATCTTGGCACATCATTTCCTAAAACCCTGCACTAGCTCGTCTCTTACCCTCAGACTAAAATCCAAGCTTCTTAACACAGTCTAGTTCTGACCCCTTCTCCATCTCTGGTTCCTAGCCTCCCAGCCCCCTATTTTTCCTTTCATCCTATTCTCTGGCCACACCTGTCAATTTCCTCTTCCTGGAACTCCAGGAAAGCAAGTTTGACCTCAGGGCCTCTGCACTTGTGTCCCTCTCTTGGAGTGAAATGCTTTCCTTCCTGATGGTTACCTGGAGCTCATTTGTTTTGTTTGCCATGGTGTCTGCTCACCTATCATCTCCCCAGAGAGACTCCCCTGACCACACTCCCTCTTGTGACTCTGTGCCAGTACCCTAGGCTGTGGTTTTCTACCCAGCGCTTAGCACTGTGCACAGCAGTCATTCATATCTGTGTGTTACACGTGGTCTTGAAGGGAGAAGCTCTGTAGGGGTCTTGCTTCCTTGGTTCCCTGGCACCTAGTAGAAGATGGTTAGACATACTGTATCCAACAGGGAGTTCTCAGACCCTTTCTTCACGGGGCAGTGGCACAGAAGATTCCTTAGTGTTCTTGTCCCAAGGTTCTCAGTATTCTTCAAACTGTAGGTTTTCCTCCTACCTCTGAGCAAGTTCTATGTCCTTTATGAGTGCTTCTTTATTTCTTTTTATTACTGGAATATAATTGCTTTACAATTTTGTATTATTTCCTACTATACAACACAGTGAATCAGCTGTACATATCCCCAGGAGGCACTACTGGTCAGAACCCTCCTGCCAATGCAGGGGACATGAGAGATGTGGGTTTGATCCCTGGATTGGGAAGATTCTCGGGAGGAGGAAATGCCAACCCATTCCAATATTCTTGCCTGGAAAATCCCATGGACAGAGGAGCCTGGTGGGCTGTAGTCCTTGGGGTCATAAAGCACCTTAGCACACACATGCATACATATCACCTTTTACTTTAATTGCTTTTTGCCCTTATTCTTTTTCTTCCTAGTTATGGAAGCTGTAAAGCTTTGTAATTCCCTGTGTCCCTCCTATGACTTCCCTTTGTCCTGCACAGGTCTCTGTTGACTTGCCAGCATCATGCTACTTACCCAGTCACTGTGGCCCTGATGATGGTCATTTTAGAAGCTTCTGGGCCTTCCTTAATAGCTGTCAAGGGAAGGCTTGCTTTGAGATGAGTAAGCCCTCTGTGTTCCTCCTGAGTCCTGCCTCCTGGTGTATACCTGCTTTACACTGTGTCTACAGGGTAACACCTTACCATTTCACACTTACCTGCTTCCTCCCTCTACCCCATGTCTAAAGTTGGCTTTCCTGGAAGATGCTATTTCAAGAAACCTCAGCATCTTTATCTTCTCTGCAGTCTTCCTTCTAAAAAAATATCCTGATGCGCCTCTTTTTTCTTTCTTAATCATAACTTCAGTTAGTGGACTGCCTCATGTTTTTTAACAACATGCTGCTCTAGGCAAGCACTCACAGACTGTAAATTACGTAGGTCTCGGGTTCAGCTCTGGGTTCTGGCATGTGTTTGCTATGTGAATTCAGAGCCTCATCCCATGACTCCTGAGTTATAAAATGGAATAATGGCGCAGCTTCTCTGGATTTGGGGAAGGGTCATGGATATGTTCGGGCTTCTCTGGTGGCTCAGTGATAAATAGTCTGCCTGCCAATGGAGGTGACGCAGGTTTGATCCCTGGACCAGGAAGATCCCCTAGAGAAGGGATTGGCTACTCACTCCAGTATTCTAGCCTGGAGAATCCCACGGACAGAGGAACGTGGCGGGCTACAGTTCATGGGGTTGTAAAGAGCTGGACCTGACTGAGTGACTAACACTTTCAGTTTCTTGCGTATGTTCATTCTTTGTGAACTAACTGTCCAGTGTTTATTTATCTGCATCAGTCTTCATCCTCCCCATTTGCCAGCTGCCCAGTCTTAGCTCCTGACTTCCTCACTTTTAGATGATGTCACTGTTAGCTTTCCAGAGGAGTATAAAAAAAATGACAGATGGGAGGAAAGTGGGAAACTTAACTTGAACATATGTGCATGTTGGGGGAGGCAGGCTGGGAGATATCTATGTATATTGTATTCTATATGAGCACAAAGACCAGCTTGTTTTTAAAAAAGCATCAGTGTGGATAAATAAAACCTGACAAGTATTAGTTTCCTTGAATTATTTTGACGACTTCATCAGCTGCATACTCCTGGGTCGCATTAACACTTTTAACGCATTTGGAAATCAAATCAAACATCAACTGCGTTAAACCCTTGTTCACTTGAAACGTTACCCTCCTGTGTTCCAATGGAAGACTTATCCAGGGTACGGAATGAGCTGCAAGTCTGCAGTAAGGTAACATTTGTAGACTGTTTATTGCATGCCAGACACCCCCCTGTATAGACGCGCCATGCCAGAATCCTCTCACGTGAGATTCTGTTGAATTCTCACCTGTTCCCGTGTTTCAGATGAGGATGCTGAAGCCTGTTCACTCAGCCTACTGAGCGTCTCAGAACCCAAGGTCTGTCTTAGTCCTCTTGTAATTAAGACTTTCTCCCTAACCCTCGTTATGCTGATTTTCTGTTATGTTCTATTCTGTGGCAAATATACGTGGAATATTGTTTCTGAGGCCATAAGTTTCAGGCTCAGGCAGACTCAGTTAGACCTCAGGCTCCAAATTAGGATGGGATGCTCCACAGCATTGCCTGTGTCCTCTCTCTGGTGCCTAGTTTGCCTCTGAAATGTTACAGACTCTGCCTAGACCAGTGGTTCTCAACTGAGAGTGATTTCATCTCCCAGGAGGCTTTCAGCAATGTTGGGGGCCTTTTTAATTGTCACACTTGGGAAGAGAGCCCCAGCATCCAGTAGGGGGAGGTCAGAGATGTTCCTAAACTTCTGTGATGTACAAGGCAACCCTCCTCCCCTTGCCCCTAACAAAGAACTGCTCAGCCCCCAAGGCCAGTTGTGCCAAGGGTGAGAAACTCTGACCCAGACCCCTGCTCGTGGGGAGACTTCTCAATCTCGGACACTCTTGTGTTCATCTGCAGTTCTGTGGGCTTCTGCCTAGAGCAGGGCATGAGCTGTGGGAGAAATAAAAGAGAGCTGATAACATTAGCTGTGGAGTGATTTAGCTTCTCTGCGCCCCAGTTGGTCTGTCTAAAAGCTTTGACATTTGACTTCTGGCTTGTTCTGACCTAGTGAGTGAGATAAGATGTCCTGGTGAACAGTCCACGCCAGCTGTGGCAGCTGTCATTGTGCCCAGACCCCCTCAGTTGCCGCCTCTTCAGCCCAATGTATTCTACCTACTGGTAGAGCCCAGAGACCCCCAAACAGGGATGGTGGGATGAGAAGGGATGGAATAAAGCACTTTGCACTCTAAGAGCAAGCATCACCAATCATTGGGAAACGATCCTCGTGAAGAAATTGTGGCAACGTGTTTAAACATTTAAAAAGCAAAGCAGTCTGGGTGGAAGGGGAGTTTGGGGGAGAATGGATACATCTGTATGTATGGCTGAGGCCCTTTGCTGTCTGCCTAAAGCCATCACCAACATTGTTAATCGGCTATACTCCAATACAAAAAAATTTTTTTTTTTAATTGGTTTTAAAAAGCAGTGATGGAGCAGATAGCAGGAAGCAGATGCCCCAAAGCAGTATCGTAGCAGTGGGGGCGGGGTGGGGCAGACAGTGGGCTTCTGATGGAATCAATGGCGTTTCTCATACCCATATTGCATTGTTTTTATTTATTTTGAAATTTACTTCTAAATTTTTTAAAATTAGTTTCTCTTGGCATATAGTTGCTTTACAGTGTTGTTAGTTTCTGCCACGTCCACATAGCAGAGTGAATCAGCCTTGTGTACACGTGTATCCCCTCTTTTAAAGTCTACGTTCATGCCCCATCTAAGAGGGGCTGCCATCCTCTTCTGGGGAACCCAGAGACGGGGCTTAGGTGAGATTTATCTTAGAAAGGATGGAGCCAACATTTTGTTGCTAGTTACATTCAAGTGACCATTTCTCTGGGCCTCGACTTCCCTATTTGTCAAAAGAGAGTGTATATTCTGCATTGGGGGCCTTTTTAATTGTCACACTTGGGAAGAGAGCCCCAGCATCCAGTAGGGGGAGGTCAGAGATGTTCCTAAACTTCTGTGATGTACAAGGGCAACCCTCCTCCCCTTGCCCCTAACAAAGAACTGCTCAGCCCCCAAGGCCAGTTGTGCCAAGGGTGAGAAACTCTGACCCAGACCCCTGCTCGTGGGGAGACTTCTCAATCTCGGACACTCTTGTGTTCATCTGCAGTTCTGTGGGCTTCTGCCTAGAGCAGGGCATGAGCTGTGGGAGAAATAAAAGAGAGCTGATAACATTAGCTGTGGAGTGATTTAGCTTCTCTGCGCCCCAGTTGGTCTGTCTAAAAGCTTTGACATTTGACTTCTGGCTTGTTCTGACCTAGTGAGTGAGATAAGATGTCCTGGTGAACAGTCCACGCCAGCTGTGGCAGCTGTCATTGTGCCCAGACCCCCTCAGTTGCCGCCTCTTCAGCCCAATGTATTCTACCTACTGGTAGAGCCCAGAGACCCCCAAACAGGGATGGTGGGATGAGAAGGGATGGAATAAAGCACTTTGCACTCTAAGAGCAAGCATCACCAATCATTGGGAAACGATCCTCGTGAAGAAATTGTGGCAACGTGTTTAAACATTTAAAAAGCAAAGCAGTCTGGGTGGAAGGGGAGTTTGGGGGAGAATGGATACATCTGTATGTATGGCTGAGGCCCTTTGCTGTCTGCCTAAAGCCATCACCAACATTGTTAATCGGCTATACTCCAATACAAAAAAATTTTTTTTTTTAATTGGTTTTAAAAAGCAGTGATGGAGCAGATAGCAGGAAGCAGATGCCCCAAAGCAGTATCGTAGCAGTGGGGGCGGGGTGGGGCAGACAGTGGGCTTCTGATGGAATCAATGGCGTTTCTCATACCCATATTGCATTGTTTTTATTTATTTTGAAATTTACTTCTAAATTTTTTAAAATTAGTTTTTCTTGGCATATAGTTGCTTTACAGTGTTGTTAGTTTCTGCCACGTCCACATAGCAGAGTGAATCAGCCTTGTGTACACGTGTATCCCCTCTTTTAAAGTCTACGTTCATGCCCCATCTAAGAGGGGCTGCCATCCTCTTCTGGGGAACCCAGAGACGGGGCTTAGGTGAGATTTATCTTAGAAAGGATGGAGCCAACATTTTGTTGCTAGTTACATTCAAGTGACCATTTCTCTGGGCCTCGACTTCCCTATTTGTCAAAAGAGAGTGTATATTCTGCAGGTGGGTTTCAAACTTATTCCCTCTCCAACAATAGAAAGCCATCCTAAGGTAGCATGTAAGGCAAAGGGGGCAGCTCTGCAGAGTCCTGGCTCCTGCAGCAGTGTCACATTTGAGTTTCCCCACCCCTGGGAAGGTGGATTTCTTTGCTTCTTGAAAGGTTATTGTTGTTTTTAAGTGCGAGCAGTCCCCCATTTTTATGCTTTCCTGGATCCTGGTAGAGAATGTGGCTAGGATTCAGTCTCCTCTTTTCAATGAAATTGCTTGCTCCTGCTTTTCATTATTAGTCAGAGTAGCTCGCCTGTTGCTTTAGATGCGTGTCCAGAGGCAGATATGACTGGCTTACAGCTCAGTAAATGGGGCTCTTCCTCTCCGATGGAGCTCAGCCTGGTGGGATGGAGCAGACGATTTTTGGCAGAGTGGCTGATTGCCTGCTCTCAGTGAGGGAAAGCCTCCTGTTTGAGTTCATCAGCAGCAAATGTGCTCCGCGGCTTGTTCTTGAGTTGGAACCTGCTGGGCCCACCGTGAGACTGGACTGGCATTTGCTGTGACTTTGCAAGCAGATGGTTGAAAATGGTTTTCCTAAGGGTAGGCAGTGAGGCTGCCCTTGAGAGGCAGGTGGGGCTGGGGCTGACTCCTCGCTCTACCTAGTTTTTATTTCCGGATGAAACTGCCTGTGACCCAGCCTCAGTTTCTCCATCTGTAAAATGGAACAAATGATCTAGTTGCCTTACATTTTCTGAGGCTCAGTGAAATCGAGTGTGATAATCGCAGAGCGGGACCTCCTTCGTACTAGCCGGGGAAGTTCAAGCTCCTGTGACCGTGTGACTTGTTCTCTGTACTATTTATTTTTTCCATCTTGGTGAGCAGGAAGGGTATACATCCTAGATTCCTGCCTCCAGTTAGGGCAGAGGGGTATGTGTCAAAGTGATGCACACCCCTTCCAGGCCAGACCTACAGAAAATCCCCCATGTGCAACCCTGTCTTTCCCTCTCCTGATGTTGGAGACCACACTGCCCACACTGGGGCAGGCAGTGTCTCCAGACAGGAGCTGGGTCCCTGAACACTGTGTGGAGCCCAGCACCACCCCTGCCAACCCCATGAACTCACTGAGCTGAGACATGAATGAGCAGTATCTGAACCAACCACGGCTAGTCCAGCTCCTGCCAGAGGAGATGCTCTCCATTACCCTGGGCCTTCCTGCTTGATGGCCTTGAGAACTCATTCTCAGGTGTCCACACGTAGGCTGGACAGGTGGGACCAGCACTGGGACCATTAGTTCCTGCTTTCGCTCTGCATTTCATGGGAGCCCAACAGTGAGCAGAAGGGAGTTCTCCAAGTCTGGCCTCACAGCAAGGAAAAGTAGCTGGTCCTTTCTGCCCAGTGCCGTCAGGGCTGACCCCTCAGAAAACCATCTCTTCTCTCTGGGCATTGCTGCCCCAGGCATACCTGGACTCATCCCTGTGGCTTTTCTTTCAAGGGCACTGAGCTGATCACCCTTTTGCCCTTCACCTTTCTTCCCCTGCCTCGCTAGGCTGATGCAGTCCGTTAAGTGACTGAAGCAGTCTGCAGGCCTAGGGGCAAGGACCACTCTTCCAGCATCTTCCCTTGTCTCTGCTGAATCCTAGGCTGTGCTGGTTTTATTCTTTGATTTCTACAATAAGCAGAGATAAAACAAACTGTAGAATACTTACCTCCAGGCCCTGACCCATGCCCTGAAATTTGCTGAGTGTAGACTTGGTCTTTTTGCCTCTGCCTGGGATCTCCACCTTTATGGCCTGAGCCCCAAGCTACCATCTTCCCTTCCCTTCTCCTTATTCAGCCAAGACTGAAGGACTCCTGACTGGCTCCTGGGCCCCAATGTCATCAGTGGGCTGTCTATCGTCTCCAGAAGCTCCAGAGAAGTAGCTTATAGATGCACCTGTAGTCATCTGTCTTTGCACAGAGGGCCATGCCAGGTACTCCTGGGGCTGGGCCTGAGAAGAGCTCCCCTAACCCCAAGGTTATCTGCAAACTGCATGCCAAGAGAAGTTACCCTGCCCTTTGAGATTTGGGTACAAGGAGCTTTCTTTCAAGTTTTTGCTTATTCCTAAGGCCTCCTGTGCTGGTCATTTCTGACTCTTTGGTTTCCATTCCGACTGGCTTTCAATGTCAATCACCTCTCACTCCTTACACTTTCTGTCTGCTCTGTACCATCCAAATTTGGAACCCAGTCCTCTTTCCTTAATTTTCCTTCATCCTTTTCCCAGCATGCACACACACACCGCTCCCCCCCACACAGACACACATTCTTTGTGGTGTAGTACTTCAGAGAATTTAGAGCAAGGGAAGGGGAGTCAGCACAGAAACACTCATGCCCCCAGATGGAATATGAGGTGCTGCTCTGTCAAGTACTCCGGCCACCCCATCAGAAGTTCCCAGAGGGACTTTTCTGGTGGCTCAGTGGTGAAGAATCTGCCTGCTCTGACCCCTCAGAAAACCATCTCTTCTCTCTGGGCATTGCTGCCCCAGGCATACCTGGACTCATCCCTGTGGCTTTTCTTTCAAGGGCACTGAGCTGATCACCCCTTTTGCCCTTCACCTTTCTTCCCCTGCCTCGCTAGGCTGATGCAGTCCGTTAAGTGACTGAAGCAGTCTGCAGGCCTAGGGGCAAGGACCACTCTTCCAGCATCTTCCCTTGTCTCTGCTGAATCCTAGGCTGTGCTGGTTTTATTCTTTGATTTCTACAATAAGCAGAGATAAAACAAACTGTAGAATACTTACCTCCAGGCCCTGACCCATGCCCTGAAATTTGCTGAGTGTAGACTTGGTCTTTTTGCCTCTGCCTGGGATCTCCACCTTTATGGCCTGAGCCCCAAGCTACCATCTTCCCTTCCCTTCTCCTTATTCAGCCAAGACTGAAGGACTCCTGACTGGCTCCTGGGCCCCAATGTCATCAGTGGGCTGTCTATCGTCTCCAGAAGCTCCAGAGAAGTAGCTTATAGATGCACCTGTAGTCATCTGTCTTTGCACAGAGGGCCATGCCAGGTACTCCTGGGGCTGGGCCTGAGAAGAGCTCCCCTAACCCCAAGGTTATCTGCAAACTGCATGCCAAGAGAAGTTACCCTGCCCTTTGAGATTTGGGTACAAGGAGCTTTCTTTCAAGTTTTTGCTTATTCCTAAGGCCTCCTGTGCTGGTCATTTCTGACTCTTTGGTTTCCATTCCGACTGGCTTTCAATGTCAATCACCTCTCACTCCTTACACTTTCTGTCTGCTCTGTACCATCCAAATTTGGAACCCAGTCCTCTTTCCTTAATTTTCCTTCATCCTTTTCCCAGCATGCACACACACACCGCTCCCCCCCACACAGACACACATTCTTTGTGGTGTAGCACTTCAGAGAATTTAGAGCAAGGGAAGGGGAGTCAGCACAGAAACACTCATGCCCCCAGATGGAATATGAGGTGCTGCTCTGTCAAGTACTCCGGCCACCCCATCAGAAGTTCCCAGAGGGACTTTTCTGGTGGCTCAGTGGTGAAGAATCTGCCTGCCAAAACAGGAGACCTGGCTTCGATCCCTGGTCCAGGAGGATCCTATATGCCGTGAGGTCCGTGCACTGCAATTGGTGAGCCTCTGTGCTCTAGAGCCCGGGAGCCGCAACTACGGAGCCCGCAGGCTGCAACTGCCGATGCCCGAGTGCCGCAGAGCCCGTGCTCACAGCAAGCGGAGCCGCCGCAGTGAGTGGCTCCAAAGCCAGAGAGCAGCCCCTGCTTCCTGCAGCTAGGGAAAATCCCAGCACAGCATCGAAGACCCGGCACAGCCAAATAAAAAGTTCTTGGTGGCTGTGACCTTCTCTGAAGGCTCTGGCCTCCTGCCGTGTTGCCCTGGCCCCTCCCCTCTCTTGCTTCCTCAGAAGCTCCGAGGCAGAGCAGTCTGGCAGCAGGCAGTTCCTTGGGACCTGTTTGCACAGATCATTTCTGCCAGTCCCCCTTGCCAGTGATTCCCCCACTGGCTTTGGACTAGTTCCCTTTGGCAGAGGCATGACTCTCCCCTGGCCCCTCTTTTGCATCTCAGAAGCAGCCCCATTTCCCTGCCAACGAGGATCTCATCCTTGCCTTGGTTCTGGAGGTCTCTGCAGGGCATAGCCCTGTCCACAGCCTCACACTTGTCCTGCCTGATTGACATAATCAATGCAGGAGGGCTCACAGGGACTGATCTGAGCTGAAGATGGAGAAATAGTGGACCTTACTCATTCTGGAACCCCCACTCCCACAGTGGTGAGTGGCAGTAACCTCTTAATTGGTTAGAGCCCCAGAGAGAGATTATTGGCTTGTGCCTCTAGGGTGCCAAGCATAGAGGCGCCTAGAAAGGTTGACCCAGAGTTCTCTTTTCTCTGTGTTTCCTGTTTTGCTTGTTCCTTCTTGATGTAATTCTCACACCTGCTCATGGGGAGCTTTGGGGGCAAGTCAAGGACTCCAAATCCACACCTTTCAGTTTAACAAGATTCAGAGTAAGAGAATTTACTTTTCTTCATTTCTAGACATCAGTCCCAGGAAAGGATTTTCATCCTCCTTGCCTGGGTTGAGTATCCAGTGTTGGACAGGCTGTTGGACCCGGTGGCAGGTTGGAAGGGTCATGTGCCCAAGTGTCAGAGCTGTATGCCCAGCTCTGCAGCCAGTGGGGCAGGTTGGGAGGAGTCTGGGCTCTTCTGGAAGATGCAGGGTGGGACTGGAGCCCTTCCCCTAAAGAGGGATTCTGGGCTGACAAGAATCAGATGGGCACTGGCCGGGCTCCCCTGGTGTCTGCCTGTCCCTACTGGGCTTTCCAGAGATTTCTGAAGACTTAGGTAGGCTCTTGGTAGGCTGTGGTCTGCAATCTGGATCCCTTGGTTTCAGGGTTCGATAAAAGGGATGTACTTCAGTTCTTTTGTTCAAATTAATTGCCTATGGATGCCACATCATTTTTGAACCAGATGTGTTCAGAAGTGAATTATCGCTCTATGTCTGTCCCTCTCGGAGTCCAGTCCCTCTCAGCAGCTCTGGTCTTAGCCTCTGTGCCTTTGCTTCCTGATGTCCTTTCTCTACTCCTCCATTATCCTTTGTCCTTCCCACGAGTGTCTGCCCAGCCCTGCCTGTCACCCTCTCTTGCCACCTTTCCTGTACATCCAGAAGGTCATAGATGGGTAACTCAGCTCCCTCTGCCTTGTTGATCAGTGTCCTTGGTAGGATATTTCCTCCCAGAAAACACAGCCCTCCCCCTGCTTCCCTACCCTCCTCTCTCCAACTCTGTTTCTCTCCCTTCTCACTCCCTCTGACTTTCACACTCTCCATTTCTCCCTTTTGTTGCTTCTTAATGCCTTATTATATACCAGTGTTTTGGGTCGCACCAGACGTCACACCAGAATTGTCCCCACCAATGGAGTTGTTGGAAGTGGCTCCCTGATTCTGATACCTAAGATGCAGGCTGGGGTGCACCAGCGTGTGGCATTAGCATCTTCCTACAACCACCATCCAATCAAGGGCAGACAGCGAGTAGCATCATTTGCTCTTTGGCTAAATCCCTGTTAGATAGATAGACCTGCACAGTGCTGTCTCCAGATGCTGCTGCTATAGGATCGATCCATTAAACACCTACTGTGTCCTGGGAATCTTCTAGACACAAGGGGAGCACCAAAGAACCATATGGGAATGGGGCTTCTATTACTCAAAAGCGTACGTTCTAGTGGAGGAGAAAAAAAGGGAAATGAGTCAGGAAGTGAGATCATGTTGGAGAGCAGCAAGAATGTGCTCAGCGCCACTCACATGTATCCCTGTGACCCCAAAGCACAGGATGACTTGTAATCAGACCCCAGCTCGGCTGCTGGCCAGCTCCGTGACCTGGGTATGCCGTTGTGCTTCTGCAAGCCTGCTGTGCCATCTTCAGAGTGAACAATGAGGTTGTCTTCTAGTTGTGAACTGTGTGTGTGACAGTGCAGCCAGAAGTGACACGTGTGACCAGAACCGTAGCTGGCAGCTCCCCCTGCTCACATACCACCTCCCGGCTCTGTCCCACAAGGTGGGGTGAATGCAGTTGTTGAGGTGCTGCAAGTTGCTCTCCCCAAGGCTGCCGAATGGCTCAAATTCAGTCTACCGTTGTATGAATTTCTCAAGGCTGCCAGAACAGATGACTGCAAACTGGGTGAGCTAGTTCAGTTCAGTTCAGTTCAGTTCAGTCATTTAGTCATCTCTGACTCTGCAACCCCATGAACCGCAGCACGCCAGGCCTCCCTGTCCATCACTAACTCCCGGAGTTTACCCAAACTCATGTTCATTGAGTCAGTGATGCCATCTAACCATCTCATCCTCTGTTGTCCCCTTCTCCTCCTGCCTTCAATCTTTCCCAACATCAGGGTCTTTTCAAATGAGTCAGCTCTTCGCATCAGGTGGCCAAAATATTGGAGTTTCAGCTTCAGCATCAGTCCTTCCAGTTAACACCCAGGACTGATTTCTTTTAGGATGGACTGGTTGGACCTCCTTGCAGTCCAAGGGACTTCCAAGAGTCTTCTCCAACACCACAGTTCAAAAACATCGATTCTTCTGTGCTCAAAAGTAACAGGAATTCACTCTCTCACAGTTCTAAAGGTCAGAAGTCCAACATCAACATGTTGGCAGGGTTGTTCCTCATGTAGGCGCTAAGGGGGAGTCTGCTCCATGCTTCCAGTGGTCACTGGTGATCCTCAGCTTGTAGACACATCACTCTAGTCTCTGCCTCCATAATCATGTAGCCTTCTTGTCTCTGTGTGTGTCTCTGTGTCTTAATATTCCTCTTTTTATAAGGACACCAGTCCCTGCATGAGGAACCGACTATAATCCAGTAAGACCTCATCACATCTTCATTCTTCTGCATAGAGCCTGTTTCCAAATCCACATTCGCATGTCCCTGGGGGTTCAGAATTGAGCATGTCTTTCTGGGGGACAAGGTGAGCCTATAACACCTTTATATGTTCTGCAGATGTTGAATCTCCCCTCCAGCTCCTCCTCAGTTCTTGTGCATCTTTGCTGCTATGGAATTCAAACACCGTTTTTTCCCCTCATGCTTGCTCTCTTTATTTGTTTAGCTTTTTATTTTATATTGGAATAGAGCCGATTAACAATGTTGTTATAGTTTCAGGTGGAGCCCCTTTGTACAAGTATCCCCTCTCCCCCAAACTCCTCTCCCATCCAGGCTGCCACATAGCATTGAGCAGAGTTTTCTGTGCTATACAATAGGTCCTTGTTGGTTATCCATTTTATATCTAGTAGTGTACACATGCTGCTCTAAAACTGCGAAATTATCCCCTTTCCCCTACTTCACCCCCTGGCAACCATAAGTTCATGAAACACCTTCTTTTCTGATGAAACTGCAGTGTGTCTTCCCAGTGTGATCAGTGGCCACAGTCTCATCTGGGAGCTGAGAGTGGGCAGGGGGAGGAGCGGTACAACTTCAGCTGGGAGCCTGGGGCTGGGCCTTTACATTCCTTCTTCCGTCTTTCTGCACCCTGCTGCAGGCTCAAGCCTATCCCCGTCCGCGTCCATGTTCCGTGGCCTCATTGCCTGGAGAAGGAGGCTGCCTCCACCGCTTGCACCCTGTGCTTGTCCAGCCACGGCTATCACGGAGCCCTGTCACGAGTACCCTTTCTGAACCTCACTGCGGACATTAGCCCCCTCTGGCTGGTGACCTAGCTGTTCCCGTAACTTATCAAGGTGTGCCTGGTTCCTGGCCTTGCCCTTCTGCCCTGCACACCCTCATCATCTAAGGGGGCCTCTCTAAACTGCTCTCATTTTAGCAAGTGTGTTGAGTGCATTAGGCTAGGGCTCCATGAGGACAGGTCTCCTGTTGCCCATCGGTTGCCCCTAGGACTTGACCTGCTGTAGGTGCCCAGTGGACACTTGTGTACAATCTCAGTAGCTCTGTGTTTGGTTTTCATGGTTCTCTCTTGATGCTTTCATGGTTCTCTCTTGATACTTTATTTCTGTAGTTTATTTATGTTCATGTGATGAGAACTAAAAAAAAAATTATTGGAGTATAATTGCTTTAAATTAAAAAAAATATTGGAGTATAATTGCTTTACAGTGTTAGTTTCTGCTGTACAATAAGGCAATTTGAATATATATCACCTCTCTCTTGAGCCTCCCTTCCATCCAGCCCCCATCCCACCCCTTTAGGTCATCAGAGAGCACTTTGGAAGGATGGCAAAAGTCCTTTTCACTCTCTTCTCTTTCTTATTTTTGCAGTGCACCTAGACTGGAAGCCAGTCAAAATGATTACCATCAGCTTCTGTTCTTTTGCACATGCTGTTCCCTTTCTCTGGAATACCCTTCCCTACCTGTCAACCTTTCCGGGCTCAACCAAAGCATCTCCCTGCCTGGGGAAGCCTTTCCTCACAGCTTTCCTCACCATCAAATATTAGGTTCAGTTCAGTTCAGTCGCTCACTCGTGTCGAACTCTTCGCGACCCCATGAATCGCAGCACGCCAGGCCTCCCTGTCCATCACCAACTCCCGGAGTTCATTCAGATTCATGTCCATCGAGTCAGTGATGCCATCCAGCCATCTCATCCTTGGTCGTCCCTTTCTCCTCCCGCCCCCAATCCCTCCCAGCATCTAAGTCTTTTCCAATGAGTCAACTCTTCGCATGAGGTGGCCAAAGTACTGGAGTTTCAGCTTTAGCATCATTCCTTCCAAAGAAATCCCAGGGCTGATCTCCTTCAGAATGGTTAGGTGCCCCCAAACCTCTCTCCACTGAGCAGGAACCCCTGCTAGACTGTCACGTCTCTAAAGTCAAGGGCCGTGTCCGGTTTACCTCTTTCTGTCTGCATGAAATCAGGTAGCTCTTTAACATGCACATAATGAAGATACCTCCAAATAACCCCCAACTATTACAGATTCCACTTTAAAGTGAGAAATCAGAAACTCAGAGGTTGAGTGACCTGGCTAAGAACACACAGCTAGAGTGGAGTTGGGGTGCTAAGTGGCCCCAATTTCTCCTGGGGGAGGTACATACTCAGGTACATGGGAGAGGCAGATACTAGGGTGTGGGCAGCCCACTGGAAGACACAGAAAGGTCTAGGGTAGGCCTGACTCCGGGCCACTCCCCTGCAGAGAAGTGGGCACTAGGCCTGCAGCCCCACACTCATCGTTGATTCTCCTTGCTCTTTTCTAGCATCGTTCCTGCAGTTCAACGTGTGGGGGATATAGTGTTTGTAGCAACTGCTAATGACAGGGCTACTGAAAAAGACTGCCTATTTTGGGAGTTAAGCTTCAGCCTAAAAGAAATAAAAATAAACATTGAGAAGTTTTTTGTTTTTTTTTTTAAGAAAGATATGTTAAAAAAAAAAAAAGTTAATGCCATCTCAACCTGCTTTCTCTCCTAGTGTGGGTGGATTGGGAATTCAGTTTAGGAGGTCATGGGCCTGAGTATAAAGCCCTGGCCTGCCATGAGCTCACTTTCTGTGGAGCGCCACCATCATCGAGTCCTGCTCGTGGTCCCAAGGACAGCTGCAGGCTCCACCCTTGCCTGGCTGCAGCCTTGTCCTTCAGTCATACCTGGCCCCATTGAGTTCTTAGAGCCAGTCTGGACCAGGCAAGAGGGGTTAACCTTTCCCAGGTCCACTGCTAAGTTGCAGCCCCCACCCACCCAGTTCTGCCTCATCTGCCTCAACCTTACTGGAGCTTCAGAGTATCACTAGCACAAGGTCACCACCAAGAATGACAATGGTACTAACGTTGAACATATCCCATGTGTTCTCAGAGATCACTGTGTGCTCAGCCTTTGCTAACAAGCTCCTCTGGACGATTGTATTGTTTTGTGCATGATTTCTTTTCCTGGGGCATAAGGATAGCAAGGAGATCAAACCAGTCAGTCCTAAAGGAAATCAGCTTTGGATATTCACTGGAAGGACTGATGCTGAAGCTGAAGCTCTGATACTCTGGCCACTTGATGGGAAGAGCCATTCACTGGAAAAGACCCTGATGCTGGGAAAGATTGAAGGCAGAAGGAGAAGGGGGGTGACACAGGATGAGATGGTCAGATAGCATCACTGATTCAGTGGATATGAATTTAAGCAAACTCTGAGAGATAGTGGAGGACAGAGGGGCCTGGCGTGCTGCAGTCCATGGAGTCACAGAGAGTCAGATACCACTGATTGAACGACAAGAACAAGGAGCAGATTTAAATGCATCTTGGAGCCAAGCCACCTTGACCCACAGACCTGAGAACAAGAAATAAGTGTCTGTGAAATTCTTTTAGATTCATGGATATTTGTTACTGCTACAAAAGCTAGTGACTAATACAGCACTTTTAAAGGATGATCTTGGATAATTCTCACAGCACATCCTCCAGTGGAGGTAACTTTTACTTTATTTTTCATGTGTGGTTGGACCAGGTCTTTCTCTTCTAGGATCCTACCCGGCTCTGATCTTCTATAATCCTAAGTTTTAGCATCTGACAGCATCAGCTCTTTATTGAGATTGTGGTCAGAGGGCCCTAAAAATACAGCATCACTGTTTGGGATATGATATTAAAGGTGAACTGAAAGACAGTCTGAAAGCAAGAAGGGCTCCATGTCTTGGGTTCCTGCTGGTGTTTGGAAAGGCCGACTGTGGTCCTCCAGAGAGGAACTGGCTTCTGGAAGGCAGCCCTGCAGAACTGGAGTCAGCGGCACTTCATAGAACTCACTACCGTCCAGAGGTCCATGAAGATCCTGGTTCCACAGTCCTGTGTCTCAGCTGGAGGGATAGCCTGCCAGGGATGTGGGGCCCGCTGGGCCACCTGGAGAGTTAAGATCCTCCTGGGCCCTGGTGGCCATATGCAGGGCCACTAGAAGCTGGTCAAGGCAGCAAAGGGGTCCTCAGGGGAAATATAGGTCTCAGGAATACCGTGTCTGAGGCATGAGTGGGAGCTGCGGCTTCGGGGTCTCCAGCTGGGACTCCTGAGCCATCTCTGGATTGCATGAAGGACCTCCCCATGCCGCACTTTTCTCACCGTGGCCTCCTGCTTACACTGTTCCAGTCCCCAGGCTTTGGTCTCCCCTCCCTGCACTTTCCTGGAGGTGCCTCTCCCCAGCTCTGGGCCTTGCTGGGTTGGGAGCCCAGGGGACCGATGTGCCGAGGATAGAATGCCATTTCCTATGAAGTGAAGGCGTGCATGTCGATCAGCCCAAAGATCATCCTTAGAAGCCTGTAGCCCCCTATGGCTGCAAGGTTCGTGGGTGGAGCGACTGCAGAAGCGTGGTATTGATTGCAGGAAGTAAGTGAATTGAAAGTTCACAACACCTTCTGGAAGGCAGGCAGTGCTTGGCTCTGGTGCGGTGCTAATGAGCTCCCCAGCCAGCTCCAGTTCAACCTGCATCTTCCCAGCAAAAGACGGAAGGTGGCGAGGAAGAGGACACCAGCGGGTGTGGGCGAGGAGGTGATTCATGCAGAGCAGTTTCGTGGGCTCATACCAGCTCCTCTCTCTGAGTCTTTTGCTTCTTTTGCCTTTTATCTTCACGATGCAGAGCAAAGAGCCAGTCTTGCACTGGGAATTCCTCCCTGAGTGTATAAATGAACCAGTCTCTCGGAAGAGAGGGAACCTTCTGCTTCTAAAGGGATGTTAAGCCCAAGGATTTGCCTCCTTCCCTCCCTCTGTGATCCTCACCACCTTCCTGTCTTCCTAAGGCTGCATAATCCACGTGGAGGTCAGAGTGTCCATGTCATGTGGAGCTAAACTGTGTGTCGTTGTTTGAAAGCAAATGTGGGTCAGCATGTTGAGTGGGCACCTCTACCTCTATCTGAGGTTGCGTCATTGTGTGTTTATGCTGAGAAGCCTTCCCAAGAGATCAGCTTTTTTTTCCCCTTTCTTTAAAATTTATGGCAAAAAAAAATCACAGTATTAAAAATTCACTATCCTCCAAATAAGTAAAATTTTTAAAATTATTAACTTATGTATAATTTTAAATGTTGTGTTAGTCACTCAGTCATGTCTGACTCTTTGCAACCACGTGGACTGTGGCCCACCAGGCTCCTCTGTCCATGGCATTCTACAGGCAGGAATACTGGAGAGGGTTGCCAGGCCCTCCTCCAGGGGATCTTCCCAACCCAGGGATCGAACTCAGGTCTCTCGCACTGCAGGCAGATTTTTACCATCTGAGCCACCATTTATAGTTATGATAAATATTGGTTGTGTTCTTCACCTTGTAAAATACATCCTTGAGCCTACCTTACACCCAGCAGTTGGCAGCCACTCCTCCACCCCTGTGTTGTGCCCGCCCCCACAGTAACCAGCAGTAGTTGTACTAACCAGTAGTTTGTTCTCTGGATCTGTGCAGCTGCTTGGTTTGTGTTATATTCACTAGTCTGTTGTAATTTTTAGGTTCCACATATAAGCGATATCATACAGTATTTGCCTTTCTCCGATTTATTTGACTTAGCAAAATGCCCTCCGAACTTTTCTGTTTCTCCATCCTAAGATTGATACCTTGTCCTCTGGGCTGCCTGTGTGTGCGAAAGTGCGGCATGGAAGCAGCAAGATGCAGAGCAGGAGAAGGGTATGGGGGTCTTTTGCTGTTGTTTGGTCGCTAAGTCATATCTGACTCCTTTGTGACCCCATGGACTACAGCCCACCAGGCTCCTCTGTGATGGGACTTCCCAGGCAAGAATACTGGAGTGGGTTGCCTTTCCCTTCTCCAGGGGATCTTCCCAACCCAGGGATCCAACCTGCATCTTCTACATTGTTATACAGATTCTTTACCACTGAGCCACCAGGGATGTATTTCTTTTCTCTTTTCTTGGACTTAAAAAAAATGAAAAGAAAAATCACTCTATTTTTCTTGCTTTCTGCTGATACAGTTCCCTAGTACACGTTTAAGGTCTGGACCCTGAATGGGATATCTCAGCCATGAGGCCCTGAGCATCAGACTTTCAAGGAAGGGAAACCTGAGTGAGACTCTCAACCCTGCCGCCAGCAGGACCACCACCAAGAAACTTGTCAGATGCCTGAGCCTTAAACCGGATGATCTTTCATCCTTCAGAGCCTTTACCTCTGCCATTCTCCTTGCTTGATGGCTTCTCACCTTTTTCTCTGCTGTCATCTTGCAAAGCTCAGTTTAAATGCCAGTTCCTTTGTGAAGACTTCTCCAACTTCCCTAGACAGGTGCGAATATTCTTTTTGAACATATCTCTGTTGGAGACTTTTGTTGTTGATTTGTACTTTGTTTACTCAGAGGATTTTGAGTGGCCATGATATGCCCAGGCACAACTGAAGGCATTGGGGATACAGGGGTTGATCAAAGTGACAAAGTGTGTATTGCAGGCCCCATTGTCCAGTAAGACTTTCTCTGATGATGGAGCTATTCTTGTCTGTGCTATCAGCTCTCTGTGATTTAATAGCCATGTGAGGCTACAAGCACTTGAAATATAGATACTGTGACTACGGGATTTAATTTTTTTTTAATGTAAATAACCACACAGGATAGGGGCTACCATATTGGGCAGTGCCATTTTGCAGGAAGAGATGTCCTTTGAAAGAGTTAACAGCCAATATATTATTTTAAGCAGCATGTTGGAATCAAATGCAGTAGAGTGACAAAGAATTAGTTGGGAGACCTATTTTGATAAGTGAATGAGAGAGATTTGGAGGAAGTGATATTTGAGCTAAAACCTGGAAGATGAGACGATGTCAGCTATTTAAGGGAGATTAGAGACTTTTCTAGGGAAAGAAAACGGAAGGAAAACACTAGAGGCAAGAATGACATTGGAGGAATTGAGGGCAGTTGATGTGATCGGAATGGAATGGGTGAGTGGTAGGAGTGGAGGCTAGAGAGCTTGTCAGGGGTCAGATCAATAAAGATATTAGAGGGGGAGGGGAAAAGGGCTTGTTGGAAGTCCTCACACGGGGGAGAAAGAGCACTGAGCCCACATCTCCTGGCTGTTGGCTCAGTGCTTCTGTTGTGCCGTGCTGTCCCAGCAGCTTGGGCTCCCAACCTGCTCACACAGTGCCGGCCTGGTGGCAAGCCTCATCTGCATTCTGTTTCCATCTCTGTCTCCAGCCTGACTTATTTAGGCCAGTCTAATTTATGTAGCCTCTGAACACGGGTAGGACATGTCAGGCTCAGGGGCCTGCCCGTGTTTGTCCCTGTGAAAAAGAAATACTACCTTCTCTACTGGAACCATCTTTTCTGATCATGCCTGCTTGGTAGTTAAGATTCCAGAAGCATTTAGCACGAGGAGGAATGGCTGTAATGACAAGTGGATCTTTCTGTAACCTCCACTTAATTGGATGAAGTGACAGCCCCAGCAAAGACTCAAATAAAATTTGGTGCAATTAGACGGCGCTGAGCGGCTGGTGCCAGAACCAGGGGGGAAGTCTTGCAGCTGGTTCGTGGGACTGTGGAAGGATCTGATTGGACAGGTGGAGGCGGGGGAGGGGGGGCGTTGGGGGCCAGGTGAAGTGTTATCTCTGCCAGCTCATCCTCCTATCCTTCCCATCAATTCTGTGGATCTCTCCAGAAGTTTCCTTGAAGGGAGTGGTGAGAAGCGCTGAGGCAGAGGAAGTATCTTAGATTGGATTCCCTGGGAACAAAATCTGAGACAGAGAGTTTCATGTTGGGGGGGGGGAGGGATTGGGGGCCAGGTGAAGTGTTATCTCTGCCAGCTCATCCTCCTATCCTTCCCATCAATTCTGTGGATCTCTCCAGAAGTTTCCTTGAAGGGAGTGGTGAGAAGCGCTGAGGCAGAGGAAGTATCTTAGATTGGATTCCCTGGGAACAAAATCTGAGACAGAGAGTTTCATGCAGAAGCTTTTACTTAGGAAAGGTCTATTGAGATATACCTGTTGGGGAATGAGGAAGGTGGGACTGGGCAGAGAGAGAAATTGACTTGTGATGTGGGTGCAGCTGAAGGAGCAGGGCTCCCCCAATCGTTTGGCTGAACCCCAGAGCTTGGGTAATAATTTAAAGTTGTCCTGCACTGAGGCTAGAGAACTGGGCCTCTGTAGTCCCATATCAGCCAGTTACTGGCCATGTCCCCTAACCCCCAACAAACATAACCTTGGGTAGAGGATTTCCCAAAGATGGAGGAAGCTGTGAGCATCAGCAGCTGACACGTTCAGTAACTGGGGGAGGGGTGTACCTGCCTCCTTGCCAGCAGATCACTACAGTATCTACTACAAGTTCTGCTGGAACTCGGGACCCATGGTTCCCTGGGCATTCTTGATCATCCTTAGCTGTAACTCCAAGGCACTGCCTACATACTGGACCCCTCTTGCCTCCCTGGTGGCTTAGAGGGTAAAGCATCTGCCTGCAATGCAGGAGACCTGGGTTCAATCCCTGGGTCGGGAAGATCCCCTGGAGAAGGAAATGGCAACCCACTCCAGTACTCTTGCCTGGAAAATCCCATGGATGGAGGAGCCTCGTAGGCTACAGTCCATGGGGTCACGAAGAGTCAGACACGACTGAGCGACAGCATGCTCTTCTCTCTGGTCCTCTCTACTCTGTCCTCCGCCTGTTCTGGGTGGCAGGGGGCGAGTCCCTTGACTGCTTGGAGTCGCTTCTCCTCTTGTCTCTGTTCTGCCTGCTTCTGATCCCTTCACTGGCCTCCAGGACTCCTTGTTTATTACTCGCACTTGTGTTCTGTGTGGCTGATCAGCTGCACGTGAGGCAGTTTCTCACTACGGTTCCCACTCCCACAGTGGTTCTCCCTTTTGGGTGGCCCCATCCTAGCAGGGGGTCTAGGAGCCCAACTCCACCATCTCTCTGAGCTCTGTGGGGTGGTGTTGAAATGTGTGGGCTCCAGGTCAGCTACCTGAAGGAAGATCTCTGCTCTGCCACTTTCCGGAAAAGTGATCCTGAGAAAGTCAGGTTTTCTCTTTGTTGACAGTAGTGATACAGACACGAATTCATGTGTTTTGCATCACACTTTGGTCGTTTTGAACCTTTCACATCTGAAATTGGTGTACACCTTCCTCCATCATAGAGCACCTGTGAGGACGGCACGTAGCTTGATAGGCTCACGGCATAGCACGTGGCATATGGAAGGTGTTGTTCTTTTGTCCTCATGGAAAGCCACGGTCAGCTCAGACTGGCCAAGGGTAGTCCGGGCCAAATCTCAGAGTCCAGCTTAGAACTCAGATTCTGAAATGC
Source organism: Madoqua kirkii (assembly GCA_006408675.1). Classification (NCBI taxonomy): domain Eukaryota; kingdom Metazoa; phylum Chordata; class Mammalia; order Artiodactyla; family Bovidae; genus Madoqua; species Madoqua kirkii. The sequence goes on along the minus strand of SJYC01077845.1, from coordinate 764 downwards.
ACTCCTGAGTGTCACAGAGTCTTGAGATGAGAGGAGGGAACCATGGTGAAACAGCTCATCCACAGTTTGGCTGTGGGGCCTCCAGCCAAGTGGAAGCCCAGTTCCCAAGAGATGTGAATGAATGGGTACCCTGAGGGGCATGCCTAGGTGCAAACCGACATCTCCCAGCCAGGGGCCAAGCAGTATTCATTCCTGAATCACTCCTCCTCTCCTCCAGTTCTCTCCTGATACAGCCACAGCCTCAACGTCTGCGTGGGAGGAGGGGGCTGGGAGAGTTGTGTCTTCCCTGTCCCATAATTGTGGCTTGGTGGGTGCATCCTTCTGTCCTCATACGTGATGGAAGCCGACATGGACCCCCACTTCCAAGCCTTGTCCTCCTTCCATTGTTGGACACACAGCAGGACTCGGCAGGCAAGTGGAAAAGAAAAGGCTTGATCACTGTTTATTTTCCTTAATTTTCATTGTGCCTCTTTTATTTTTACCCTTGATTACAAGCAACAGAAAAGTTCCTTTCTGTTTTTTCCCCCTTTTGCAGCTGTTATTAGTTTGAATAGCATCCGCTAGAGCGACCTCCCCCCACCCCCCCGGATGGCTCAGAAAGGAGAGAAATTAGCTAAAAGGGAAACAAGAGAAGCATTTTTAGTTCAGGGTAGGAGACTCATTTTGCCAAACCTGCAGTCATTTGCCTGGCTTTAGAGTCCTCTTTGAATGCCAGCCCACAGCTTCAGGAGGCAAAGTGTTTCTGTTGTTGTCCTTGTTGTTTG
>SJYC01077844.1:0-18702 GCA_006408675.1 Madoqua kirkii | reverse complement strand
GGGATTGGGGGCCAGGTGAAGTGTTATCTCTGCCAGCTCATCCTCCTATCCTTCCCATCAATTCTGTGGATCTCTCCAGAAGTTTCCTTGAAGGGAGTGGTGAGAAGCACTGAGGCAGAGGAAGTATCTTAGATTGGATTCCCTGGGAACAAAATCTGAGACAGAGAGTTTCATGCAGAAGCTTTTACTTAGGAAAGGTCTATTGAGATATACCTGTTGGGGAATGAGGAAGGTGGGACTGGGCAGAGAGAGAAATTGACTTGTGATGTGGGTGCAGCTGAAGGAGCAGGGCTCCCCCAATCGTTTGGCTGAACCCCAGAGCTTGGGTAATAATTTAAAGTTGTCCTGCACTGAGGCTAGAGAACTGGGCCTCTGTAGTCCCATATCAGCCAGTTACTGGCCATGTCCCCTAACCCCCAACAAACATAACCTTGGGTAGAGGATTTCCCAAAGATGGAGGAAGCTGTGAGCATCAGCAGCTGACACGTTCAGTAACTGGGGGAGGGGTGTACCTGCCTCCTTGCCAGCAGATCACTACAGTATCTACTACAAGTTCTGCTGGAACTCGGGACCCATGGTTCCCTGGGCATTCTTGATCATCCTTAGCTGTAACTCCAAGGCACTGCCTACATACTGGACCCCTCTTGCCTCCCTGGTGGCTTAGAGGGTAAAGCATCTGCCTGCAATGCAGGAGACCTGGGTTCAATCCCTGGGTCGGGAAGATCCCCTGGAGAAGGAAATGGCAACCCACTCCAGTACTCTTGCCTGGAAAATCCCATGGATGGAGGAGCCTCGTAGGCTACAGTCCATGGGGTCACGAAGAGTCAGACACGACTGAGCGACGGCATGCTCTTCTCTCTGGTCCTCTCTACTCTGTCCTCCGCCTGCTCTGGGTGGCAGGGGGCGAGTCCCTTGACTGCTTGGAGTCGCTTCTCCTCTTGTCTCTGTTCTGCCTGCTTCTGACCCCTTCACTGGCCTCCAGGACTCCTTGTTTATTACTCGCACTTGTGTTCTGTGTGGCTGATCAGCTGCACGTGAGGCAGTTTCTCACTACGGTTCCCACTCCCACAGTGGTTCTCCCTTTTGGGTGGCCCCATCCTAGCAGGGGGTCTAGGAGCCCAACTCCACCATCTCTCTGAGCTCTGTGGGGTGGTGTTGAAATGTGTGGGCTCCAGGTCAGCTACCTGAAGGAAGATCTCTGCTCTGCCACTTTCCGGAAAAGTGATCCTGAGAAAGTCAGGTTTTCTCTTTGTTGACAGTAGTGATACAGACACGAATTCATGTGTTTTGCATCACACTTTGGTCGTTTTGAACCTTTCACATCTGAAATTGGTGTACACCTTCCTCCATCATAGAGCACCTGTGAGGACGGCACGTAGCTTGATAGGCTCACGGCATAGCACGTGGCATATGGAAGGTGTCGTTCTTTTGTCCTCATGGAAAGCCACGGTCAGCTCAGACTGGCCAAGGGTAGTCCGGGCCAAATCTCAGAGTCCAGCTTAGAACTCAGATTCTGAAATGCACTCCTGAGTGTCACAGAGTCTTGAGATGAGAGGAGGGAACCATGGTGAAACAGCTCATCCACAGTTTGGCTGTGGGGCCTCCAGCCAAGTGGAAGCCCAGTTCCCAAGAGATGTGAATGAATGGGTACCCTGAGGGGCACATCTAGGTGCAAACCGACATCTCCCAGCCAGGGGCCAAGCAGTATTCATTCCTGAATCACTCCTCCTCTCCTCCAGTTCTCTCCTGATACAGCCACAGCCTCAATGTCTGCGTGGGAGAAGGGGGCTGGGAGAGTTGTGTCTTCCCTGTCCCATAATTGTGGCTTGGTGGGTGCATCCTTCTGTCCTCATACGTGATGGAAGCCGACATGGACCCCCACTTCCAAGCCTTGTCCTCCTTCCTTTGTTGGACACACAGCAGGACTCGGCAGGCAAGTGGAAAAGAAAAGGCTTGATCACTGTTTATTTTCCTTAATTTTCATTGTGCCTCTTTTATTTTTACCCTTGATTACAAGCAACAGAAAAGTTCCTTTCTGTTTTTTCCCCCTTTTGCAGCTGTTATTAGTTTGAATAGCATCCGCTAGACCGACCTCCCCCCACCCCCCGGATGGCTCAGAAAGGAGAGAAATTAGCTAAAAGGGAAACAAGAGAAGCATTTTTAGTTCAGGGTAGGAGACTCATTTTGCCAAACCTGCAGTCATTTGCCTGGCTTTAGAGCCCTCTTTGAATGCCAGCCCACAGCTTCAGGAGGCAAAGTGTTTCTGTTGTTGTCCTTGTTGTTTGGCTTGGTTGGTTTTCTTTATTTGAATACAAGCTGCCTCCTCAAAGCCCTCTGGATTGTTCTTCGGATCCTGTTTTATCATTTACTCTTGTTGGGTCACCAACTTTTGTCTGACTCGTCACACAATGGACCACAGCATAGTGTCTTCCCTGTCTCTCACCATCTCCTGAAGTTTGTCCCAGTTCATGTCCATTGAGTCAGTGATGCCATCCAACCTCTGTTGCCCCCTTTTTTCCCTCAATCTTTTCCAGCATCAGGGTCTTTTCTACTGAGTCAGCTCTTCACATCAGGTGGCCAAAGTATTGGAGCTTCAACTTCAGCATCAGTCCTTGCAAAGAGTATTCAGGGTTGCTTTCTTTTAAGACTGACTCCTTTGATCTCTTTGCTTTCCAAGGGACTCTCAAGAGTCTTTTCCACCACCATGGTTCAAACCCATCAGTTCCTTGGCGCTCTGCCTTCTTTATTGTCCAGCTCTCACAGCCATATATGACAGTCGGAAAGACCATAGCCTTGACTATATGGACTTTTGTTGGCAAAGTGATGTCTTTGTTTTTTATTCACCATTTATTGGGAGTGATACTCTGCTTGTCAGGTGGTTAAGATTTTGATGGTTTTTACTTTATTTACTTCTTCACTTCCTGTATATTTGATCATTCATCAGTTATTTATCTGTGAATTGTTTGCATTTTGCCACTGACTAGGGTGCAAAGGGAAATTAAACAATTTCCCTGACCTCAAAGTCCATATATGACAGTCGGAAAGACCATAGCCTTGACTATATGGACTTTTGTTTGCAAAGTGATGTCTTTGTTTTTTATTTACCATTTATTGGGAGTGATACTCTGCTTGTCAGGTGGTTAAGATTTTGATGATTTTTACTTTATTTACTTCTTCACTTCCTATATATTTGTTCATTCATCAAACCGTTATTTATCTGTGGATTGTTTGCATTTTGTCAGTGACTAGGGTACAAAGGGAAATTAAATAATTTCCCTGACCTCAAAGATATAGTCTGAGTGGGAAGAATTGCATGTGAACCAACAATTGTGCTTAAAGATGGAACAATGTCACCTTTAGAAAATGATCGTTGTTAAGGCGTGATCATGCTGTCATTTTCCCTTGGCCTGGTTCTATATTATAACATGTACTGCCCTGTGACCTTGGGTAAGTTACCCTGTTTCCTTATTAGTTATAATACAGGACTGATAGAATTCCCATCAGAATAGTTTGAGGATTAGATGAGATAATGTAAGTGTTGTGTTTGGTGGAATGCCCCATGTGAAATAAACTCTTAGTGAATATCAGCTGTTCTCCCTGCTTGTTGAGTAAAGAAGTTCAGGATGTCGTCCCGGAGACTGGGATTCAAAATTTGGCCTTACCACTAAATAGCTTAACCCATGACAAGTCACCTAACTTCTCCTCCCTTATAAAAAACGGTAGTATAATTTTACTCACAAGTAGGCAGGGCTACTCAAAGTGGGATCATGGACCAACAGCATCAGCACTGCTGGAAGCATGTTAGAAATGTAAATTCTCAGGCCCTATCCCAGACTTATTGAGTCAGAGTTTGGAATGGGGTGTGGGAATCTGTGTTTTAAAACTCCTCCCAGGGATTATGACACCTGCTATACTTTGAGGAGAACTGGGTTACAGATGAGGTGAGGAAGTTGCCCAGCACACTGTTCACCCAAATATTAATGATTAGTAAAAATATTTATGGCTGTTATTGCACCAACGTAAAAAGAACAGGTGCTGAGCAAGGGTATAGCATACTTCACAGGAAGGTTTCATTTGAGCCATCTCTAGAAGGATGGTTGGGGTTTTGAGCAGAATGATCCCTTCTGAATGGAGGCATCATGTGGCCAAAGGCACACTGGTGTTTAAAGGATGACAAAAAACCATCCTCCAAAAATTGGGTGCTGCTCAAGGCGCAAAACTCAAGAAAAGGGAAGGCAGAATGAAAACACAGCAGTAAAGACGCAGCCTGGTAGAGCCAGATCACAAGGATCTGTTTGAATCAGACTTTGAGCTTTGTCCCAGGGACTACTGAGGTGTTTTAAACACAGAAGTGACAAGATCAAATTTGTTGTGAATAAGGTGAATCCTGGAGGCTACAATATGGCAGCAGGAAGACCCAGTGGATCAGGGGAAACAGTGGTGCCTAAAGTCTCCAGGGGACACGTCCTCTTGGAGTTGAACATTTACTGGTATACCAGTTGTCTGTTCTTCCCTTGTTCTTCTGCTTGGCTTTCCGCAGACATTCACTGGGTGCCCACATGGCTCCCAGCATTCATGGATACACGTGTAAGGCAAGTGAAGGAGCATTCTTAGCCATCCATAGTCCACAGCATCTAAGAATCATGATATGATTGCTAGACACTATGAGGGAAGAGAGCCAACCCTGTTAACACCTGACACACTATAGATGCTATTGTCAATGTAACCGCTGCTAGTTATTATCCCCTAACAATATTCTTGGGGTGTCCCACATGTCCTGTAGTCTAATTTAGTTGTCAGAATGGCCCATTTTATAGCTGAAGGAGCTCAGTAGTATCATGTGTATCAGGACTTGAAAAAGCATAGATATCAAAGAGGATATTAGGTTTGGGGATTTTTTTTTTTTTTCCTGCATGCAGGTTGCAGGACGAAGCTGGAAGGGCAATCAGGAGACAGGCACAAGGCCGTCTGAGGTTCCAGACAAAGGCGGCCTCATTGTGTCCTGTCAGGAGCAGGACAGTCTTTAAGAGATGTTAAAAAGGCAGGTGACACGATCAGAGCTGCTTCAGAGAGACGCTTTGACGTCTCAGAGTATTTGCTGGCAGAAAAAGTGAGGTCTTGGGAGGGAACATTTTGTGAGGGGCGCTGACATTTATTCACAGCATTTCTGCTTCTTCGCTAATTCTCTTAAGATCTGCGTCTGTGTCAAAATCTCAGAAGGATGAGTGAGGAGCTGAAGCTCTTCCAGTCCCCCTCCCCTCGCCACCACCCTGAAAAATCCCATTAGTAACAGCTCATCAGTCCCCGCAGCGTAGTGATGGCAGCCGCTGCGAGGCTGAGCGTGGGCTGCACGTGTGTGTCCTGAGAATGGAAGGTGCAGGCGGGCAGGAGGAGAGGCGGAGGCTGGGGAGCCCCGCTCTGTGCTGGGGTCTTGACATGCACCAGCTCAGGTCTGTCCTCTTCCACAAGCAGTAGGCAGTGTTTCTGTTTTACAAACAGCAGAGTAACGTTCCGAAAGGTAAAGTGTCTTGCTCAGAGTCACACAGCTGCCAGGTAGCTGGATCAGCCCCTTTTGCCAGACTGAGCCCCTTTTGCTCAGTCGCAGAATCCTGGCTCTCTGTGTCACTCCGTATAGGTGACATTGCTGCTGTGATGACCTCAGCAGGAAGTCTGTCTGTGTGATGGGCAAGCTTCCAGCCCCTCCAAGACCTCTGGGCCCTGTGGTGGGCAGAGTCATGACTCCCCATGGCGCCCATGTCCTAGTCCCCAGAAGCTGTGAATCTGTTACCTTATATGGCTAAAGGGTCTTTAGCACGTGTGATGGTGTTTTGAGATGGGAGAATGCTACTGAGTTATCTGGGCCTAGTGTCATCTGAAGGGTCCTAATGGGAGGCAAGGGGAACAGAGCAGAGGAGGAGATGGAAAAATGGAAGGCGAGAGAGAGAAAGGTAGAGAGAAGGTGGGGGGTGGGAGGGAGGAAATGAAGGAAGACAGGGAGGGATGGAAGAAGGAGAGCGTGTTTGATGGCAGAGGAAGGGGCCAGGGAATTCAGGCCAGGGAATGCAGGTGGCTTCCAGAACCTGATTAAAAGCAAGGGAGCAGCTTCCCCCACCCTCGCCCCAGACAGAGCCTCCAGAAGAAATACAGTCCTGCTGACACCTTGCATTTGGGACTTCCTGCCTCCAGGACTGAGATGATGCATTCCTTTTGTTTTAAGCCCCCAGATAAGGCTCATCAGTTATAGCAGCAACAAGAAGGCGATGCAGGTTCCTAGGTTCCTGGGGCTTGTAAGGCAGTAGCACCCAGCCCTGCTCTGCAAACACAGAGGCTGAATTCAGATAACCTCTTCCCCTCTTCCCTTTTCTGAGCCTCACATTTCCCATGTGTAAAAAGGCGAGAGGGGCTGATCACTGTGCAAGTTTGTAGTTACCTGGTACTCCCTCTTCCCATCCCAACTGAGATTTGATTTTCTCAAGGAAAACTTCCCCTCTTCCTAGACAGAGTTCACCCCCATATTATGCTTTCTCCAGGCACTTGGCTCTTTCCTTCCTGTGTTTGTTTCTTGTAAGAGTTTAAAGAAAAGATCACTTACAGAGGCGTTTGCCTGGTTAAGGAAATAAAGATGGCGTAGCAGAAAACTGTTGCTCCCTGGGATTGAGGGTAGAGAAAAGGAGAGGTGGTCCTGAAGCCCAGTGGGAACTGGGTGGGGCTGGGGAGCGGGGGGGCACTGGGGAGCTGAAGTCTTGGAGGAGCAGCTGTTGCAAAGACAGGGCTTTGGGGAGAGGAGGAAACAAGAAAGAAAGACCCTAAGTGTGCTTCATTTTCACCCTTGGAGCTCCTGCTGTAGCCTCTGGTTGGCTTGGACTGGAGCCACATTTGGGAGCCAGACCTGCCCCACCCCCTGGGAGCCAGAGAGCAAGGAGCTGAGAGATGCTGGTGATCAGAGTGGGTCTCCAGGTACACGGGGCAGAGCAGATACCAGATTAGGGGGCAAACAGAGTAATCGACACAGACATACAAGTGATGTTGATTCCTTTTCACTGCTCTATAATATTCCTTCATAAGATTTATCTCAGTGGTAATATTATACCTATTACAAAATGATTAGTTTGAAGTGAGGTTTCTGAAAGCAGGAATTTTATAGCTTTTCCTGTCATTGTCTCCCCAGGGGCAGAACACACAATAGATGCCCCAGATATGTTTGTTGAATGAAGAGGTGAATGTTTAACTGTCAAAACACTTTGAAAGCTACCTGTTGCTCTGTACAAGTTCATTTTAATGAATTTAATGAATGAGGAGTAACTCCAGAGAAGTCAGGTAATTTGCCCAGTGTCACCCAGGTGGTAAGTCCAGAGCCAGGATTTGAATCCTAGTCTCCCGGGTCCCAGGCAGGGCTGTTCCATCCAGTCCAGCTGTCTGGGCCTTCTGCCCTGCTCGTTCCTTGTCGGCTCCTTGGGAGGCTGGCTCCCCGAGTCAGGTTCTGCCTCTGAGTTACTGCTGCTTGGCCCCAGGCACCTTCTGTAGGGGAGCACACAGAGAGCATCTCGAGAGAAGATCTTCGGGGGTCTGCTCTGGATTTAGAAGCATGTGGCTTGGCCATATCAAGTGGAAAGGGAAACTTATCCCTGTGCATGGAGCTGAAGAGAGTGTTCCCCCCTGGCCCTGAGGATCTAGAAACTAAGGAGGGCAAGTCCTTGTCTCCTCCAGGGGGAAGGGCACAGGCCAGAACTGCAGAGCTGGCATCCCCCCCATTGCTGTCTGTGGACCACTCACTGCTTCTAAGGGTGTGAGCTCTGAGAGCACTGACCCTAGCACCCAGCCTCACTGCCTTCCAGGTTCTCCTGACACCCAGTCCACAAGGGGACTGTCCTGTGGCTGGGCACGCATTCCACCCATGTACCCTGGCTGCTGGCTGCTTCGGAGCTGGGCAGAACCAGGTTCAAATCCTAGCTTTCTCTGTGTTCCTGGGGTGATCCCTTCTCTATTGTGCACCTCCGTGTCTCCATGTAAACAAAGACAGTAAGACAATAAACTCCCCTTTGTAAGACTAGGACATAATAATAAAAATAGTAACAAGAAGATAGCATTGATTGAACACTTACACGTGAGCTTTGCGTGTTTTTACTTATTTAATGCTCACAGCTAATTCTGTGGGATAGGTACTGCTTACTATTTTTTTTTTGAATTTTGTTGTTTTTCTGACTGTGCCGGGTCTTCACTGCTGCGTGGGCGCGGGCTTTTCCAGTTGTGGCGAGCGGGGGCTGCTCTCTAGCGGCGGTGCATGGACTTCTCATTGTGGTGGCTTCTCTTGTTGCAGAGCACAGGCTCCAGGGGCACAAGCGCTTCATTAGGTGCAGCTCCCGGGCTCGGAGCACAGGTTCAGTAGTTGTGGCTCACAGGCTTAGGTGCTCCAAAGCATGTGGGATCCTCCCGGGCAAAGGATCGAACCTTTGCCTCCTGCACTGGCAGGCGGATTCTTTACACTGAGCCACCAGGGAAGCCTCAGTCCTCCTTACTGTTAACCTGTGTTGCCCTAATGAAGACCCTGAGACTCGGAGAGAGTGTGACTTGCTGAAATCACTCACTTGGCAAAATCTGAGGGGGGATTTGAACCCAGACTGTCTGAGTCTGACAGGCATGCTTTCCTTCCACTGATGTGTACTGCCTTCTGTGATGGCTTTGGAAGACTGTTAAAGTTTGCCGTAGGCCCGAGAAACATCTGGTGTGCGACGAGTCTGTCTGCAAGGTATTCAGTTCCTATAGATCTGTGCTGTCCAATATGGCAGCCCCCAGCCATATGTGGCTCTTTAAAGTCAACTTTAAATTAATTAAAATTAAATAAAAATAAAAATTGTAATTTCTTCGTCACATGAGCTGCATGTGCTGGGTGGAAGCCATATGGGACACTGTGGGTACAGAGCATCTCTGACGTTTAGGAAAGTCTTACCCAGCAGCGTTACAGTGGATGATGGCAGAACCATGAGTTTGGCCAGGTAGTGGACAGGCTGACCCAGAGTATCCGAACCTCTAGGAAGGGGCAGGGAACAGGATTCCAGCTCCCAGCGAGGATGGAGAAGATGGAATGGGGCAGCATTTTTATTTTTTGGAAGAGAGTTCCTGACTAACCCATTTAGTGTAGAAGCAGAAGGCCTGAGAGTCTCCATGGCATTTCCAAAGCAAGGGAAGAGACCCTTTCAAGGAAGGGGAAGTTTGCATGTTAATGTGCGGTGCAGTTAGCAACATGGAGGCCATTAGTGAACTAAGCCAGTTGTGCTGGTGGTGTGGTGGGCGGCAGAAGCCACATTGGATGGGTTGTGAGACAGTAGAGACACTGGGTCTAGATGGTTCTTATTTGCCATGGAAGCATGTTTGAGACGCAGAATTTTAGGTCCGCTGCCCCCAGACCTACTGACCTGAAATCTGTATTTTGTCAAGCCCGTCAGGTGACTCATGGACCCACCAGCCTTAGAGAAGCGGTGCTCTGGTGGCCGTTTGAGTGTTTACAGACACGTAACAGAGGCAAAGGGAAGTTCAGGTAGGTGAGTGAAGCTGGAACAGGACCGGGGCTTCTGAATTAGGTGAGGAGGAATGTGCAGAGAGGTGGGGCTGTTGAATTGGAAGAAGTAAAGAGCTTGGTAGGGTGGGGGTTCTGATGAGGTGGAACAGTGTCAGGTGCTGTAAGGAAGGGAAAGGAGTAGATGAGAGCTTTTGGCAACATGGGGGCCTTGGTGTCCTTCCAGAAAGCTGCCCCAGTCGAGGACCAAGACAGAGGCAAGGTCATTGCCCCCAGGAGGAAGTGGCAGCAGCCACTGAAGGGTCACGGACAGGATAGGTGCTCACCCAGCGGCCTCTCACTGACTGATTGAAATGGGTGGATGAATGGATGGAGGGAGGGAGTACCTGTGAAACGAGATGGAGGGGAGGGACGCGTTTGTGTTTGTAAGGAGGGGTGTGCGTGCGTCTTGTGCATTCGCACGGAGTGTACAGAGCAGCAGGAGTCTCCTGGGGGCAGGCCACGTCCTTGTCTATGCACCTGGCTCACGATAGGATTAAGGTGGGACCCACCGCTCAGTCAGTCCCAGGACCCCACAGAGCCTGCAGATCCGTGTCCTTCCACCCTCTCACTCCAAACTGAACTAAACGACCCTGTTCCTCCAACCTGCTTCTTTTTCTACATCCTTCTCTCAGCATCGCTGTCCACCCATTCATTCTGCCAGAAGCCTGAGGACCAGCCAGCTGTCCCCTCTGCACCCCTGAGCCTTTTCAGTCACACGATCATACCAGCACTGTTTCTCGAATGTTCCTGCACCACCCCCACCCTTCCATCCGCTGTCCCGCTGAGGCCTGAATTATGTCAACATCTTCCCATCATCTGAGTCATCCTTCAGCCCCTCCTCTCACCCATCCACTTAAGCTCCAGCTCCTATCACACGCTTCTCTATAGATTCCCGAGGTCCCTGCCTGCCTTTCAGGGGTTCCCTGCTGCCTTTAAGATCCATTTCAAACTCCTGAGCCTGACTTCAGCCATTTGTTATCAACTCATTTCCAAGCACCCGCTCCTGGTCCAGGCCCAGGAATCTTTCATTCTTAAAACTGCCCTGAAGATGCTGCCTCTCCATCTTTGTTGTGCGGCTCAAGCCCTGTCTCCTTGGAGCGGTGCTGCCCATTTAGAGGAAACACTCCGTTCTGTCCCCACAGTCCACTTCACACTCCTCTCATTTGACACTTGTCACAGTTTGTCAGCTGCGTGTCACCTGAGTGTCCTCTCTCACAGCCAGACTGTGAGCCCAGAGTAGCTGAAACAGTGTGCAGATACCATTTAGATTGCTCCAGTTTACTGAGTTTATTAGAATTACCCCTTCCCAGCTCCAATAGGCCAGGGGTGTAAGTGTGTTGGAGACAGTCAATCTCAAAGTGGTCTCTGGATCGGCAGCATCAGCCTCGCCTGGGAACTTGTTGGAAACTCAGAGTCTCAACTCCATCCCCAGACCTGCTGAGTCAGAAAGGCTGAGGATGGGCTTAAGACTCTCTAGGAGATTCTGATGCACACATTGGAGACTCATTGACTGAAGGCAGGTGCCATAACCAATACCAAAAAATGTCTGATTATCAAAATGGGACAGGTTGGTTGTTCAGTCGCTCAGTTGTGTCTGACTCTTTGCGACCCCATGGACTGAAGCATGCCAGGCTTGGTACCGGAGTTTACTCTTTACTCATGAATTATCTAAAATGGATGCATGTATGTGAGCTCAGTTGTGTCTGACTCTTTGCAACCCCATTGACTTTAGCCCACCAGGTTCCTCTGTCCATGAGATTTTTCAGGCAAGGATACTGGAGTGTGTTCCCGTTTCCTCCTCCAGGGGATCTTCCTGACCCAGGGACTGAACCCCAGTTTCCTGTATCACTTATATTGGCAGGCTTATTCTTTTACCCCTGAGCCACCTGGGAAGCCCTAAAATGGATGGCTCTCCTCCACATGGTGACTCAGAGTCTCAGATGCTATCTTCTCTGTTCTTTCTATCATGTGTTGCCCATCTTCACCATGTAGCTTCTAAAATCACTCTGTTCTGCATCAAATGTTTGAAGAGACTGTTAGTTATGTCTTGTTATTATTGTTTTTGTTTGTTTGCTTTAATGGACCAAGGCTCAGATTCAGCTACATGGCCACACCTCACTGCAAGGGGAGACCAGGTGTGTTGGCCACCGCATGCCAAAGAAGAAAGGGACACAGTCTTGTGAACAGTGAGATAATCTCTGCCAAGTGCTGCTGCTGCTGCTGCTGAGTCACTTCAGTCATGTCCGACTCTGTGCGACCCCATAGACAGCAGCCCACCAGGCTCCCCCATCCCTGAGACTCTCCAGGCAAGAACATTGGAGTGGGTTGCCATTTCCTTCTCCAGTGCATGAAAGTGAAAAGTGAAAGTGAAGTCACTCAGTCGTGTCCGACTCTTAGCAACCCCATGGACTACAACCCACCAGGCTCCTCTGTCCATGGGATTTTCCAGGCAAGAGTACTGGAGTGGGGTGCCATCGCCTTCTCTGTCTGCCAAGTAAGATGGTCTTTATTCATTTATCAAAGGACAGCTGAGCCCCAGCCTGGCTCCTGGCCCAGTGCTCGTCTGTGGCAGTGTGAAAGTGGAGGCCTCTCAGTCACTGTGTTAGATCACTTACTTTATAGATAATATATAGAGATAGATAGCTTGATTCCAAGAGGCCTCTATCAGGCCTCTATTCACCAGGTGGTGAATAGAAATACATTACTCATTTGAAGTATTTGCAATTTAGGGACCATGCTTGGTGGGATCAGGTAAGGAAGGATCCTCTTTATTGTTGGCTCTTTTGTACCAGATACCGTATTATGGTACTTTAAGCATTAAATAAGAAAGGCTTATGGATGAGGGAAGCAGTGCTCAGGAAGTTTCAGTGGTTTGTCCAGAAGGACAGGGGGAGTTGAGTTAAAGGCTTATGTGACCCGAAAGGGCTTGAGTTTCCTTCTGTACCTTGATATCCATGCCAGAGTGCATCCTTCTAGAGGCTTTTCCTTCACATCAGTCTGAGGATCCTAGAAATCAGAACTGGAAGGAAGCCCCTGAGGTCATTTTGCTGAAGCCTCCATCACAGGCTTTGGGCATTCTGCTTCGGAATTTCTTCTTTACAGAAAGATTTGTGGACGTGGGCGCCTCTGCAGCATCCACCTGCCAGCCTCCCTCCAGGGTCTCTTTTGCCCAGGATCGGGCATTCCTTGGTCTACCTCATAAACTCCAAGGTCACTGCTCCCGACTATGCTTCAAGCACATGGAGATTGAGCTGCATCTTATCAAGTCTATATAAATGCTCATCTAATCAAGTCTACATAAATGCTCATCTAACTCCAAAGGTGCCCCAGTTGTTGGTCAGTTAAAGTAGGTACGTGCGGGCTCTCGGTACTAGATGGAATCACCCACAGATGCTCTTCTCCTCCTAACACATGTCTGAGATCTCTCCAAGTGATAAGTCAATCCTGATCAAAGTTGCACTGGGAGGAATGATTCATTTTGGCCAAAATTAGATTAAAGGGATTTTTAAAAAGTTAGGCTGGATTTTTTGAAGATGTCCTTTTCCATGGAAAGCAGTGTTCTCCTAAATGGAGAGGAAAAAAATAAATAAATGAAACCTTTTCTTGATCATTTTTGTTAGAAGAAAAACTCAGAATCTTAAATATTTCTGCCATCTGTTCCTTATTATTTCTGAAACTTTGTGTTGAGTATCTGGGGTGTGGGAGAGACTCAAATGGCCATCAAAATTGTTTTAAGTAATTAAAACTGATCAAGTTGGTAAGTTTTTACCTAATCTCTGGATGATTGGATTGGAGTCAACCAGATGTAAAAATGCCTGCGACAAATTATCTTGTGCCTATATGACATGCAATTTTGACAAAATATCTTGAAAACAGCTGCTTAGTATGTGATCTGGGGATTTGACAGTGCAGAAGGACAATTCTGTGTACTCAAGAAACCGTGGAGAAAATTCAGGATAACTTTGGTCATAAGAATGAGTTGTGCTTATTCAGGGAGGAGCTATATTTTGATAATGAGGCAAGCGAGACCCAAGATCAGTTCCCCCTCTCTGAGAGGAGTAGGCTGTGGAGCACATGTGTTCCGGTAAATATCTGAACGTTAGTTGACCTTTTCTTTCTCTTGGCTCTGTCCCTTTTGGAGAACTCTTATTTCAAGACCTAATTTAGTGACTTCCTGGGGGTCCAGTGGTTTAGACTCTGAGCTTCCACTGCAGGGGGCGTGGGCTCAATCCTTGGTCCTGGGAACTAAGATCCTACATGGTATGACCAAGAAAAAACAAACAAATGACCTAACTTATATGCCAGTTTCTTCCCTGACCCCTTGGTAACTGCCATGTCAGTCGGCCTGTCTGGGACACCCGTCTCACCAGACTGCACTCTGCTATGGCTTCAGCACTCACAACCTGGTGACCTTGGATTAATACCTACATTTTCAAGTCTTGCTACTTACATATGTAAAGTGAAAATAGTAAGTTTTACCTCCCACGCTTCATCACACATGGCAAACCCACAGTTTAGTGTGTTCACAATATGTTAACTCCTCTTTCCTCCTTATTGGACATCCTGGAAGAATGTAATCTCCCCAAGGGTAAGAACTATTTCTTACTCCCATAAGTCACATAGTAGGCCTTTGGTGTGTGCTTGTCAAAGGTAAGTGAGTGGATCCATGAACAGTAAGTGAATAACTGCTGCTGCTGCTGCCGCTGCTAAGTTGCTTCAGTCGTGCCTGACTCTGTGTGACCCCATAGACGGCAGCCCACCAGGCTCTACCATCCCTGGGGTTCTCCAGGCAAGAACACTGGAGAAGTGAATAACTGAAGCTCATTATTTCCTGCGGTATCTCTAATATCTGCACTGATTGTCCCAAAGATGAGGGTCCTGCCCAAAGGCATGTGAGTTCACTGTGGGATTCTTGGTAGGAATAACCGCTTTCCTAGCAGCATTTGCCACCTCTCATCAGATGCGTCTGTCACTGTATCTCTTCTCAGCCCATGTCAGAGCAGCAGGTGTTCCCCTCTACCCCTGGGGCTGGGCCTTGTCCCTCCCTGGGGACTCCAGTGACATGGCCCTGCTGGCTTTTTCTGCTTGGCCTGTAAACTCATTCCTGTCAACTCCATCCTGAGAAGGAACACCATGCTTGATTTGCGCCTGCGAGAATCATGGTGATACAGGTAATACCCTCTCAGTATTTGCTAAACACCATGCATTGTCTCATTTATTTCTCACAATACCCTTTGATGTGGGCTTCCCAAGTAGCACCAGTGGTAAAGAACCCACCTGCCAATGCAGAAGACATAAGTCACAGGTTTGATCCCTGGGTCAGGAAGACCCCCTGGAGGAGGGTGCAGCAACCCACTCCAGTACTCTTGCCTGAGAATTCCATGGGCAGAGGAATTCTGATGGGCCAGGTACATGGGGTCATAAGAGCTGGACACGGCTGAAGCGACTTAGCATGCACGCACACACCTTTTACTGCAAGTACTAGTTATATTCTTTGCTTAGTGCTGTAGAAACTGGAGATCAGAGAGGAGAGGTACGTTGCTGGGATTACAGCTTCAGAGCTACATACATCTTTGCCTTTCAGCCAGGCTTTTGGAGAGAACCGTCTTGCATTCCCGTAGGCCTGGGTTTCCATGGCTCTTGGTTTCCTTTTGGTTTCCTTCCCGTTGCTGAGGCTGAACCTTTCCAGTGTGATGTTTCCCAGAGTGCTGCTCACCACCCCTCATGCTCCATGTTCTCTCTGAGTGACTCCATCCAGTCTCATTATTTTAATTATCACCAGGGATGCTGATGTGTCCCACGCTCTCCCCCTTGCTCAGACAGTTCCACTGAACTCCCACCTAATTAGCTGCCAGAGATACTCCTGTGGACTGCCATGGGCACTCAGGCTTGAGGTGTCCTTCCTGAATTTTTGATCTCCATCCATGCTCCCACCATTCATTTCATCATCAACACCAGAAGGAAACCTGTGATTTGTCTTCGATTTTTACCTCACCCTACATCCTTCCTCCATGCAATCCCCACATCTAATCAATCAAAATGGGCCTGCTGATTTATTGCCTGAATATTCTTGGACTGTATTTGATCTCTCTCAGCATCTCTATTATTACTGCATCAACTCTCACTGATTATCAACTAGACTCTTCAATGTATTTTTTTTTTTTTTGAGAAGAAGGGATAGACTTTTAGAGTTTAAGTACAGAAAAGGACATGAATAATAACTAAATATACTAGTATAAAAACCACCCTGATCAAGATCTAGAATATAACTAGTACCGCAGAAAGCCTCCTTGTGTCCCCTCCATGGCATTCAGTCTCCATCTCAAAGGTGTTCTAAATACTAGAGTGGTTTTTCCTGTTTTTGAGTTTTAAGAATGATGTATACTTGGTCTTGTTTCTTCCATTCAAAATCGTGTTGTATGATAGTTCATTTTTTGGTTCTTGAATAGTATTTCTCATGTAAATATTCCATAGTCTGTCCATCCTACTGCTGATAGACATAATTCACACACATGCTTTTATTTATCAGTATTTTTTGACTATTCTGTATTCTTTGCATTTATGTAATAATTTTAGTATTAATACATTGTTTTTCAAAAAAAAAAAGGATTTTGGGATTTTTGACCAAAATTTACATTGAATCTGCAATTTTAGGAGAGTTACCACTTAATAAGTTGAATTTTCCAATCCATGAATAGGAAATATCTCTTGATTCAGTAAGTTAATTTTCCCCCCTCAACAGTGTTTTAAAGGTGTCTTTTGTTTACTTTTAACTTTCTTATTTTGGAAATTCTGTTTTTAGATACTTTTTCTGCTTGTTGGAGAAGGCTCTTGAGAGTCCCTTGGACTGCAAGGAGATCCAACCAGTCCATTCTGAAGGAGATCAACCCTGGGATTTCTTTGGAAGGAATGATGCTAAAGCTGAAACTCCAGTACTTTGGCCACCTCATGCGAAGAATTGACTCATTGGAAAAGACTTTGATGCTGGGAGGGATTGGGGACAGGAGGAGAAGGAGACGACAGAGGATGAGATGGCTGGATGGCATCACGGGCTCGATGGACGCGAGTCTGAGTGAACTCCAGGAGATGGTGAAGGACAGGGAGGCCTGACGTGCTGTGATTCATGGGGTTGCGAACAGTCGGACACGACTGAGCGACTGAACTGAACTGAACTGAACTGAAGATCATGTCATGAGCTAGTATAGATAGTATCACTTCTTTCTTTCCAATCTCAATTACTTTTTTTTTTCTTATCTGTTGTCCTGAATAGAACCTCCAGCAGAGTACTGAACAGAAAAGGTGAGAGTGGATAGCCTTGTTTTATTTCTAATCTTAAAGGAAAGGCATTTCGTCTCTCACCATTAAATATCAAGATGCTTAGGCTGGTCATAGATGTCATATATCAGTATGAGAAAGTTCTATTTTATTCCCATTTGCAGTGCATTTTAATCAGAAAAGGTTGTTGGATCTTGCCAGATGCTTATTCCTGTCTCTTATACACATCTAGATGTGTATAAGAGACAGCTATTTATACAGTGCTGGTGCTAAAATATCTAGGTTAAAGATGATAGGTTTCTCCACCTTAAGGTTCCCCCCTAGGGGATCACTGAGTTTCTTGGAGGAGAGAAGAGGGAGAGGGTAGTTAGAGATGACTGGATAAAGGCATTTCGTCTCTCACCATTAAATATCAAGATGCTTAGGCTGGTCATAGATGTCATATATCAGTATGAGAAAGTTCTATTTTATTCCCATTTGCAGTGCATTTTAATCAGAAAATGTTGTTGGATCTTGCCAGATGCTTATTCTGTATGTATTGAAATGATCATATAGCTTTTGTCCCTTATTCTGTTAATGTGGTACAGTACATTGTTTGAATTATAATTGTTTGTATTTTATGTGTTTCTGGATTCAGTTTGCTACTACTTTGTATCTGTATTTTGTATATGTGTTTATAAGGAATATTGGCATATAAATCTTTTCTTGTGATATCTTTGAGGGGGGTTATTACTAATTCAATGTTTTTACATATTGTAATTTTTATATTCTCTGTTTTTGAGTCAGTTGATTATTATTTTCTAGGAATTTGCCCATTTTTGTTTAGGGCATCTATTTTGTTGTCATAGAATAACTTATAACATTCTTTTTTTAGTTGGCGATATTGTCAAGTCACTAAGTCACGTCTGAGACTCTTTGTGACCTAAAGGACTGCAGCACACCGGGCCTCCCTCTCTGTCACTATCTCCTGGAGTTTACCCAAATTCATGTCCACTGAACTGGTGATGCCATCCAACCATCTCATCCTCTGCTGCCCTCTTCTTTTGCCTTCAATCTTTCCCAGCATTAGGGTCTTTTCCAATGAATTGGCTATTTGCATCAGATTTTTTAGTCAATTTAAGTGACTAAAATTTTCTAGGAATTTGCCCATTTTTGTCTAGGTCATCTAATTTGTCATGCAATGTCTGAGACTCTTTGTGACCTAAAGGACTGCAGCACACCGGGCCTCCCTCTCTGTCACTATCTCCTGGAGTTTACCCAAATTCATGTCCACTGAACTGGTGATGCCATCCAACCATCTCATCCTCTGCTGCCCTCTTCTTTCCTTCAATCTTTCCCAGCATTAGGGTCTTTTCCAATGAATTAGATATTTGCATCAGATTTTTTAATCAATTTAAGTGACTAAAATTTTCTAGGAATTTGCCCATTTTTGTCTAGGTCATCTAATTTGTCATGCAATCACTCATAACATTCTCTTTTATTCATTTTCATTTCTTGAGGGCTGGTAGGAAGGTGCCCTCTATCATGTCCAGCTTTAGCAGTAAGTCTTTGTGTTTCTCTTGGTCAGCATAGCTAAAGATTGTCACTTATGTTGATTTTTTGAAAGAGTTAATATTTGATTACGCTGACTTTCTTGATTTTTTTCTATTCTATGCTTTATTTATTTATTCTTTTATTATATGCTTTTCTTTCTTCTATTAGCTATGTGTTTAGTTTGGATCTTCCTTTTCTACTTTAGGTAGATGACTAAGTGATTTGAGATGTTCCCTTTTTATTACTATAACTCTTTTAAGTTTCCTCTTACTGTTTTAGCTGCATCACATACACTTCAGTATATTTTGTTTTCAGTTACATTCATATCAAAGCATTTG